>CAIGRB010053615.1:31914-62353 GCA_903798255.1 Fraxinus quadrangulata | reverse complement strand
TCAAATGTCAAGGTACATCTAGCATTTTTGAATTTGTAATTTGTTGAGTCAATTATTTTGACATGTTCCAATCTTGTGTACCAAATTTCGGAAATTACTTAGCTCCGGTTTGTTTTCCATTTTTTCAAAACTATTATTTTTTCTATAAATTTATTTTTAACCATATATTCACAAGATACGTAAATTCAAAAATTATTTTTCTATTTTTTAATTACACATCCTCCAAAAATTAATTATTCAAAACAATTTTTTTTCCATAAAAATGGCCACCAAACAGAGCCTTATAACAAAATCCTTTCCTTTGTAGATTGAGATTGAAAATAGATGTATAAATACATTGCATACTACAACATACATGCAAATCGCTCTGTCTGTCTTCTATGAATAACCAATCCATCCACGTGTAGTAGCCTTTTTAGCGCGTAACATCCACGCCCACAATATAAAATTCAATTCTCGCCTCTCGTTCGTTCTCTCGCAGCCGTATAAAATTCAATTTTCGCTTCTCGTGCGTTCTCTCGCCGCCCAGAATCACAGCGATATTCAGTCTCAAAAGGGCTTTTCGAAATTGAATCCATCCCATTTTCGATAATCAGAGCATAAAATACTATTGTAGGTCTCCGGCGATGTCGCGTGCCGGAGCGGAGGTCCTGGGCACATCGGCGGCTACGGCGATGCTCCGTCTTAAAGATGCCACGAGTTGGTGGGATGTTATGAACGAGTCACCCGTTTGGCAGGATCGCATATTTCACGTCCTCGCTGCCCTTTTTGGAATCGTCGCCGCCGTTGCTCTTGTAATGAAATCGATTTTCCTTTTCATTTCAGGAATTATTGGTTATTTGATTCATTAATTGTTCTTTTAATATTGAGGATGTGAAATTTACGTCGTTCAGAAGTTTCCTTTTCAATGTTATTCGTATTATTTCCCGTTTCCCCGTTTCCGTGTAAATATTTTGTTGTGAATTGAAAGTTGAATTCTCCTTTATATAAATGAACGAATGAAAAAAAAAAAAAAGCATTGAATTTTTATTACGAGATAAATTTCTGGTTTCTGTTTTTTTTACAGATGTTTTACTTGAAGCCATAAATTTTAAAAGAAAAGCGAGGGTGAAAGAAGATTAAGCTGTTTGAAAAGATAAACAGTTATTTTCAGTTAGCTGATAAAATATTGATATTTTTCCTATAAGTTGCATTAAAATTTGAGATCAAGGTGGGCAATTTCCTGAAGATTATTGACCTTGGCTATGAATTTATTTTGTTTATTGATCTCTTGCAATCCGTTGACAAGAGAACAAGGAACTATAAGGATCTATGTTTCTTTAGTTTAATAAAATAACTTACCTATCTATATGTAATTGATTTTCAAGTGCTTCACTTAATCTTTGCATATTGTTTCTACTTAACTGGAATGTGTTCATTCTAGGTGCAACTGGTAAGGATACAATTGAGAGTGCCAGAGTATGGTTGGACCACACAGAAGGTCTTCCATTTTCTCAATTTCTTTGTCAATGCAGGTTTGTACCTTTTGTTCATTATAGAATCATAATTTTTTTATTTTTAATCCTTATCTTGTGGTATGATTTATTGGTCCTTTTTTGTTTTTTTAGTTCGATGCGTAGTATTTGCATTTCGTCGGGACGTACAAAAGCTGAATCCAGAGGTCAGGAAATCATCTACTTCGATGCATGTTATTGCTTTGGTTTAAATTCTATTGTTTATAGTTGTCTGACATCGTTTGCCATTATGTTTTTGATAGATTGTCCAACATATCTTGCTTGATATGCCTAGTCTTTTGTTCTTCACAACATATGCGCTCCTAGTGTTGTTCTGGGCAGAGATTTATTTCCAGGTTCGGTTAGATTTTTTCTTCTAATAAATTTTTGCCATTACATTACGTTGAATTAGTCTGATTTCTGATTTTATTTATTTATTTATTTTTTTACTGTTTGGTAGGCACGCGCTGTATCAACGGATGGGCTGAGGCCTGCTTTCTACACAATTAATGTTGTGGTGTATGTCATTCAGGTGAAATTTCTTGCCCAAATATGTTTCAGCAAGTGGGAGGGTTTAGATAAGATTGCAGTCTGAGAGGCATAGACTGTTTCGGAAATGGATTTTCTTGACAGCCTTTTCATTTTCTCCTCTCCTACTTGATATGTTATGCTGCCATTTGTTTGTACTATCAATGTAGAGAATAATTAAAGAATCTTTATTGACATTTTTATTACTTAATTGGATACGAAGTATTTAAAAGGAATTTAAAAAAAAAAAAAACATAAAATCAATCAGATGCATTCAGTCACAGTTCTTCTTTTCTGTCTCTTCCCTTTCCTTTTATGTTGGAGGGAGAGGGAAGAGGGAGTGGATGGGGAGATGTTATTTCAGTAGTCGTATGCATTGAGTGAGCTTCCACCGACAACCTTTTTTTTTTTTTTTCAAATTAACTTTGATGTTTTCTTGAAGTGTATGCATCGCTAGGATATTTTTGAGTGTATTTTTTCCTTCACTATGGATAATATCATACGTGACACGCAGCTTCATTGACAAATCTACTTGGATAGGAAGTTATTCTATATCTTTTGTATGCATATCTCTATGCAAATGCAACTTGTTGACATATGCTCATTTTGGATGCATCTGCAATCTGTTAATCTTTTGCATGCATCTCTCTGTGCAAAAGCAACTTGTTGATTTATGCTCGCATTGGATGCATCTGCTGTTGGGTATTGTGCTTACAACCTTCGGTGTGATTGCTTGCTTAATTTCCTTATATTCTTCTTTTCAATTTGTCCTTGCTGTGCTGACCTCTTGAAAGTTCTTGTTCTTTGTCTTGTAGTTTTATCCCACTTTTGTCAGTTCTCTTAATTTCTATCCTTGAAGATGTATTGTGGCAGACAATATGTTTATGCTAGTTGGAATCCTCTTAACATAGTCCTTGTAGAGGATTTTGACCATCTTGAAATCTACACATCAAATGACTACTACTTTAAATCCCTTTTGATGAACCTTGACAGTAATTTACCAATCGGCAGTTGGGTAGGTCAAATTTGGGGTGTCCTGGTTTGAATGAGGCTGGTGTCTTGTTGTGATGACATTTGAATCAGCTTGATATGTTACAAGTTGCAACTCTTGCACATGGTTGTGGAGATAAGAATAACCAGTACGATTAGGATTGTCACAACAATTTATCTTTTGAACTTTCGAATGGTCTACATTTGGAGAGTATTGGGTGGAATCTACTCTATTTTTTTTTTTCCCTTTTGTTGAGACTTTGTTGTGACTTTTTGAGGTCAGGAGAAAATGTGTGATTTGGTATAGTTTTCTTGACTTAGAATTTGTGGTGTAGAAAAGAAGGGAGTCTGGGACTAGGAGGCGCATATTGACCACTAAGCATTCAGTTGTTTTTGGAAGCTTTATGCTAGCTTTTGTATAAATAAATATGTTTATATGAACTTGGCTTTAAGTTTCATTAAATGCAATAGAAACTTTGTAGATTTTAAAAAGTACTTAATTGATTCCTTTTCTTTACCTTGTGTTTCTTTTCTATAGTTAGTTTGGAGACACTCAAATAGAAAAAAGAAGCTTCAATAATTTTTGCCAACCGTTAAAGTTTAAGACTCTCTAAAATTGGACTTAGGTAATTACTAAATATTGATAAAATTTAAATTGTTATCAGTAGTTTTGTAGCAAGTCTAAATATACTTCACATACATTATAATGTGATGTTGTGTCAAAATGCTAATCTACTGATGAGTAAAGTATCAATACTATGTTTATATGAATTTCTACATGTATCTTTTCTGAAGTTTGCATTTATTGGTTGACTAACTTTATTTTTAATTTTTTTCAGATACTTTTATGGTTTATTATATGGTGGAAGCCCATCCCAGTTTTGATAGTCCTGTCAAAGATGTTCTTTGCAGGTTTTTATTTTAGATTTTCCATTAAATTATACTGCGTATGCGTTCTTAACTTTGAGTTGCTAAAAGCATACATCAATTGGCAGGTGTGTCTTTATTTGCAGCACTGGGGTTTCTTCTTTATGGTGGAAGGTAATTATGTTTCGTCACTTTGAGATTTGACTCTGGTTCTGGAAGTGAGCTTCTTGAACAATGTAAATTAATGCAAAGTTGGGAAACAATCACATGCAATGTCACCATCTCTCACCTTTCCAATAATGGAATTGGATTTTATTTAGCTCCTGTTTGGACTCCATTAAAATGAGATTTTGAGGGAAATGTGTTTTGGAATGGTGATTTTTTTGGTGTGTGTGTGGTTAAATAATAAGGAAACGTTTTCGATTTACTTGTAATATTATTTTATGGGAGAATGTGAGGTTGAAAATGAGTTTTGGAAAAATGGAGCCCAAACTGTGGTTTAAGTTTTCTCATGTATTTGGTCAGTATAGATGCAGTAAACTCATAAATCGTTAATTTGTTTCTTTAACCAAAAATTTACTTCCTTGCACATCCTTTTCTATTGAAGTAAATACTGGTCTACAGAAGGTTGCCATAAATGATAATGATAATCTCGTATTAGAGTATTATTTTAACTATGAGCATATATGTTGCTCAGAAAGGAAAAGAACATTTATCTGTGAATGTGGGGTCTCAAGTGAAATTGATATTCTCCACTTATCCATATCCTTGTGACTGAGATTCCCACGAGTGATTCTCATAGGACTCAGTTATTAATTTAGAATTTGATTGATTTCTGGTTATATATTTGGTATCTGCTGGGTACATGATTTTTGTGGATTTCTTTATATAATCATTTTAATTTTGAACTCTTATTTTCTTCTTCATTCAGGCTGTTCTTAATGTTACAGCGATTCCCGGTAGAATCAAAAGGAAGACGCAAGAAGCTACAGGAGGTATGTTCCAAGTTACAGAACATGTTCTTTCTTCAAGCATTTATGTTTTAACTTTTGTTTCCCTAACATTTTCACCCATTCAGGTTGGCTATGTAACCACAATATGTTTTACATGTTTTCTCATTCGATGTATTATGGTAAGTCCAGTCTTCTTCGTTACTTCACATCTTATTGTGTGGTTGAGCTGCAGGAGTAAAAAATTTATAAACTTCATCTAAATGAGATTCCGGGGGTTTAATATTCAAGTCGAGGTTGCTTTTTTTTTTTTTTTGTTAATCCATGTATTTTGTTGATTACTAATCCAAAGTAGATGATGTTGATGAAGTGCATAATATAAGCCTTTCTTAAATTTTTATTTCTCAATTATCTGACTTGTGTTTCTATTACTGTGTTATCGTCTACAGATGTGCTTTAATGCATTTGATAAAGCCACAGATTTGGATGTTTTGGATCACCCTGTTTTAAACTTTATATATTACCTGGTAAGCTTTGTTAATTACTAAAGTAGTTATTTATGTTTATATGATAGAGATTGATGTTAATAAAATAATACTGCTCCTCTGTTTACTGTTTATTTTGGGCATGGTGGATGAGAAATTTTATCTTAATTTTGGAATTTTATTAATTATCAAAAACAACAGAAAACAAATGTTCTAGACAGTCAAGAGTTCTTTGATTTTGATTTTCCTTTTTCTTTGATTTGTTGAAGTTGTGAACATTATCAAAGGTTGTAATCAATACAACCTTGATAATGAAATAATTGATATTCTCCCCCAATTTCACTCTTCCTCTTCCCCTCCTCTCTCTTTTCGCCCTCCTTTCTCTTCTTCTCTCCCCTTTCCCCTTCTCCTACAATTCTCCTCTTGCATCCAGCATCACTAGGTTATATCTTCTAGCCCTTCTGTTTCTGTCACACTTTTGTGACATAGACACCCTTGAAGAGCTATTTTCTATACAGTGAAAACCAAATGAGGGTTTGAACTGTCAGGACTTGGGAATTTCTATTTTCAAGATGATGAAGTATCTTGTGTGTTTTTCAGCCTTCTGTAAAAAACATAGTTTCAATGCTAATTCAGCAGTTCTCAAATAAACATTTTTTAGCATATTATGTATAACCAAAAGTGGACAGAATCCTAAATTCTTGTTGCATATGTAATGCTTCCAAAGTGTGTTGACATGATGAGTATTTTTGTAAGAGAAAATTCATTAAAAATGAAGTGGCAAGAAATAGGTTGAGTTGCTCTATGTTTACCACTAATATTAGGCCTATCATTTTTCGTAACTGGTGGATCACATCATTCTGTGAATGTGGCCAAGAAATCTTAATTGGTTTGTGCAGCAAATCTACAATGGCTGCTATTTAACAGGTTCGCTTATATGTTCATGTTTAGCAGTATTTGTAATTACAGAAATAATAGATACATCTTCATGCTCTTACCATGTTTGAGATTCAGAAAAATAATGGATATATATTTGGAGCATGTCCCTCTGTGTTGGATATGTCCGACTGTTGTCTGTTTCTTAGCCTGTAAATTTTAAAATCACACCAAGCAGACTAGACACACAAGTACACAGATCTCCTTTGTACGTCCTAACCACTTCAACAAAGTAAGCCCTCTGTGTGATGGGAAATCTTATCCTGCTAAAATTGAAAATGGCAATCAACCTCTGGGATGTATGTTTGGCATTATTGAGACCTGGGATTGAGAGGAAATGAGAAGTATGGGACTGGGCAGGGAAAATGCAATTTGGTTAGAGAAAACATTCATATGTCATACATAATATAGGAGTTTTTGAAATGATTTTAGTGAGTTTTTCGTCCTGTCCAGATTAAATTGTTGGGTTTCATTAAAAAGAAACTGAATTGCAAAGCTTTTCTAGAAAGGCTTTTCCAATGTTGAGGAGTTGAATCAAATAGATTAATATTTGAATACAAGTAAATTTGACATTTAGTAGAGGTATTCTGATTTTGCTATCCTTTTGGACTTGGATAGCTATGAGAATGAAGGAAACTAAGGTCAAGGGAAAATGTAAGAGAAAAAATGAGATGGGAAAGGAAGATGAATTTTGTAAATTTCTTGCTGTTTGTCCATTTTCACCTGTTTTTTATTTTATATGATAAACGAGAAGGAAGTTGGAAAATTCGAAAACAAAAATAACAGATGACTGTTTGGAACAAATTCTTTAAAATTTATTTTTCTTTAAATTCATTTTCGCCCATATATTCTCTCAATAAAATAATTTTGCATGTGGACCCATAATTTTTTCCTATTTTTTAACCATTTCACTAAATCTTCTCTCAAAAAATCTACATCACACATGCCCAAGTCTCATCTCTCATAAATTATCACTTTATGATAGAATTTTTCATATCTACACAAGGCATGTCCCCACCACTCTTCTTTTTATCTTTATTTTATTTTGTCAAGAGCAACATTTTTTTGGTTTTTCTCATTTTCCACACTTACTCTAACTATTTCAAACCAAGCGCCTGAAAGAAGAATCTGCAGGAGGTGGAGGAAGGAGAGGGAGCGAGATAAATGTGAGTTAGAAACAGATTAAGATGAAAAAAGGAAAATAGATAAGCCAAAGAAAACATTCTAGTCAAATCATTTCTGTTCTTAAGCATGCTAAGCTTATAGTGGATGGTTCATGTTGCCTTTCTGTCCCTTACATTTCTATTTCATCCTGTAATTAGTGAATTTGTTTACTGAGACAGAAAAAGGCTTGGTTTTTGCCTTCATAGTTTCCTCTGCCACTTCTTAAATATCTTACTGCTGCTTGATGTGTCATCATTTTTTAGCTAATTAACATTTTTAGCATGTTTGAATAAGTCAATTCTAATATATAATACATTGATTTGCAGTTAGTAGAGATAATACCTTCTTCGCTTGTCCTTTTCATACTGAGGAAGTTGCCTCCAAAACGTGGAGTTACACAATATCAGCCCTTCCGTTGAAGGCGAAGAGATGTTGAATGACGGAAACAGGAGTCGCATGATGGATGAGTTGGTTTCAAAGTTAACGGCGAGTTGGCATTGGAGACAAACTTCTGCCTGAAATGGAATTCAAAAACACACCGGTGTTTGTATGGCAAGTAATGGCTCGTGAACTATTAAGCTTGTTCTCACTTCACATATTGTAGATTTTCAGTGAATTGTGAACTAATAGAGAATGGTGAAATATGCTTCTTTTTTTTCTCCTCTTTAGTGTAAGTTGTCTCGTTTGCCAGTCATAATCGATGCCTTTCATTCTTCCTTGTGTACTTGTTTCTTTTCTCCAGTCTTTCCTCCCGTTGTGTGCATGACAAGCAAAGTGAAGAAATGAACAATGCTACGATATTGAAACAGAGAATGCCAAACCATTTGTTTTGTGTATGTTCTGGTTTCCCTCTGGCCTGTGCTCTCTCGTTTTCCAGCCTCTTAACTCGCAATTTCGTCTCTGTTAATGAAGATAATATAGTAATTGAAAAGTTGCCTTTTCCCAAATATGGTGTATATGGAGCTGTATAAATGATGTATCTGATGCAGCAGAGCCTTTTCCCAAATATGGTGTATATGGAGCTGTATAAATGATGTATCTGATGCGGCAGAACACAGCTTATAAAGAAGAAAGCTGGACCTAAGATTCGTTTCATTATTGTACTCAGCTAAATCTCCTACCCTACCAATGTAGACTGGGTGGTGAATCTGTTTGTCGTCCAATCTTCGTCTACCGGTCAGAATGTTTAGTTTTAACTCTTGATTGGACTATCTTTATTTTACTTTGGTATTGGATGGTTCTTTCTTGAACAGGCTCGATCTGATCCTCGTCAAATTATTCTAACAAATTAGATTTTACATGGATGATAAGATTCGTGCAGAAAGGGGCAGAATCAAAATTGCTGTCAACTGTTTTTAACGTTACAGAATCATAGATGCAATTGAGGATGATTAGATTGGTTACTAGACAATTTTTATTGCTGTACATGATGTTGGTTGATTGAGAGTGTATTGTCTCTTCTGTGAATAACCAAATTTTGTACGACGGCTAATCTCAGATGTTGCAAATTTGAAATCCGATATTGGTAATACTTCGATGTGAATAGTAGTTCAGATTCAAGAAAGTCTGGTGAAGGAGTTAACGAAATTCACCTTTTCTTCAAAATTTGATATATAACAAGGTGTGAGTACGTTTCATGTCTTCTATTCTAGTGCTAGAAAATCATGGAAAAACAACCAAAATTAAAGCATATCGTGGAAGGACACTGGATATGAACAATCCAAAACGAAAGAATGTATATTTCTTGCTTTTAAATTATTTTCTAAGGTGTTTGTGCCTTCGTAAATTACTAAATTAGGGAATTAATTATGGTTAAATTTATTTTTTGTGAAGATTTTAGAGATTTGTATTGCATTATCATTGCACTTTGCATTTTCTTTAGCAAATCAATACGTCTTCATTGTCAATTATTTCACATTTTAAAGAACCAACGATACATGGATACATTTAAGAAATTAAATCATAATTAACTTCTTGAAGAAATATGAAACATTTTCATTTTTCTTTTAATTCTCATCTCTTGTTTTGTTACGTCGATGATTAAATTGTTCGTTGATGAAGTTTTAGTCTCCATTTGACAAATTTATAAAGATGTATTATAAAATTAATGTAAGTTTGATTGAGTTTATAAACCATTTATAAAATTGAGTATCCAAATGGAGGCTTAATCAACTCTTAGCCTTTTGGAAGAAAATCATCCACAAATCTTTCAAGGCACATTTATTAAAAGGTTTGGGAACCTCCTGGTATATTTTTGAAAGATTTTGGGGACCTATATTGCAAATACCACTTGAATTTCATTAAATCAACAAGAAATAGCAATGTAGTTCATTCAGGCTTGAGATAATATAAGTAAATACATTGTGCAGTACAGCTCAAAATTCATTACATTGTATAGAAAACGATCATTATATCCATGGTTAACTAAACAATTTATTAAGAACAAACCAAGCAAGGATCTTAATTTATTTGTGATCATCGACCAACCTTTGCCTCCTTAGTAATTATTTCATTTGTACAAACATCCTCTACACGGTGGAGTCAAGTAGTCAGACCCATTGTTGTCGCCATATATTTGAGGTGTACATGAAATTGGAACTAAACAAAGACCTCGACTCCTCAGATCGGCCTCCACTTCCCCCCTATCCGATCCTCTCCATGGATCCTGCATACCAATAAGTTTCGATAAAAGTTGTGGGTCCATAAATACGCAGTTAAAAATTAATTGCTGACTTTGAGTTAAAAAAATTTCAACTTTTTTAGCTAAATCAAACAGGGAATATGTCTTTTCCAGTCAAAGCTTTGCTCACATATTGTTAGAAAAACAAAATGGAATTTTATTTTTTATTTTTCCTTTGTGATGCTTATTTTAAATGATCACCTTGCATGAGTTGCTCTTCATATAGGGGTTGTTCATCAATAGCTGCAGACAGACATGAAAATATTCCAGGTTACATGTAAATGATGAAGTATATTTCCCTTTAATTTTACCTAATGGCAGTTTGAAATAATTTTGAAAATAGGAAGAGTTTGTATTAATTCTGTGATCACCTGTACTTGTTCTTGTAGAAACCTTATATGGCAAATAGCCTCCCATAAGACAGATGCTGTGTCGGTCTAAAACATTAAAACCAACAAATTATAAATCCACAAATTTAAGAATTTTAAATAAATCAGCTATAATCTTGATATTAATGCTAATATCTAACCTTTCCGAATGGCGATACAATTTGCTGAAGAGCTGTGACTTTTTCTGTAAGCTTTACTTTGGGAACCTGTGTCTAAAGATCAACAAAAACAATTCACAACAAGCTCGTACATCGTTCTTTCGTCACACTAACATTTTTTACATTGCTGAAGGCCAGGTGATTTTGTTAATTGGTTAAACTACAATTACCTTTGTAGATGAGACTGTTGGATGTTGAAGCATAGGCTTTTTCACAACTGTGCCTGTGCCTATATCTGAACTCTCTTCACTTCTTTTCTTCTTTCCTTCATGAGTTCTAGCTCGTTGTGCCCTCACGTTGCTTCTTGTTACTGTAGAGCTTCTTGCTATTGCAGACTGAAACTTTATTCAGGAAGATCAAAAAAAGAAGAAAATTAGGTATTAATTTCATGGTTTCAGATATATAGCACACTCTAGTTGCTTGGATTATTTGAAAATTTTCACTTAATATTGATTACTATTGGTTGAAGAGGAAGAAGAATATATATGACAGGAGAGCTTACTTGATAGGAAGTTTGTAGCTCCCTCTTCTTAGAATCTGATAAATTCAAAGTTTCGAGTTCGGATTTAGATGAATTGATATCGATGAATGGCTTGTTAGAATAGCTACTAAAAGTTAAAAGATCAGCCAAACTTTTCGAATTATTCCAGTGCGTATCTGGCAAAATTAATCCACTGTGATATCTGCCACGATCAGCACCTACAGCTGTGTTCTTGATAGATCTCATTTGATATTCAGACCCTCCATCAGTACTGCTGTACAACCTAGGAAATGCAGTCCTTGTTGCATCAATGCCTCCTTCATTTTCTACTTTCATTTCATTACCATTTCGACTTGATGCTGAGCTGAAATTCTTGTCCATGTTTCCTCCAGTCGACGTCAAATTGTTGCCACTTTGGTTTAATATAGAACTTAATGATGTATAGCATGAACATGAACCAAACTGGTGATTGCAGACTGAATTTGATAGCTTGTTTAGCCTTCCAGTTTGAACTGAGCTCTCATCGAACTGTTTGTTGGTATTATTTAAATATAAGGAACTTGTGAAATCCCATTCGTTGTCCATTTTCTTCAAGTAGTCATATTGAGGATCAAACTTTCTAATCGGCAAATTTTTCGAAGAAAATTCATCAAGTAGATTCTCTCCTACATCTTGACTATTCTGCAAGTCTCCATTGATTCCAGTTCTGCATATGATTCAAATTGTCTCAAGATTAAATTGTGTTCTTCCTCGAGCGCAGCTTCTTATGCTTATAAGGCTCAAGAAAATTTATTCAAATTTATTCCTTGTATCGTGTTACTTTATATAAATTATTGTATTACTCTGATGCCCATAAAATCTAAACAAGTTATTAATGAAGAGAAACAATGATTTGAATTTGGGCTTAAGAATGAGTTATAAAATAGAACTGAACTATATATTATTGACCACTCAAGCTATCTTCACCAACCCTACAAAGTAAACGTTTCTCTTTTTCTTGAATAAATCTTTCTTTTCTCACCTACCAAAATGAAAAAAAAAAAAAAATAGCACTAGGGATGCCACTACTAAACAAGAAAAGGAAACAAAAAAACAAGGATACATCCAAAATTTTGGAATGAAAATAAAAATTTGTATTAGCTAAGAATCCAATAACAATCATAAATACTTACAAAATAACATGACTCCATGGCTGATCATCAGAACCCGTTTCGCCAACCAGCTCATTAGTCGATACACTTTCAACTAGTCTGCGCGACGACTCAATACTGACACCAGACTGATTAGAAACATTTGTGTATGTCGTAAACATGGAGACATCCTCTTCACCAGAAGAGTTGGAGCTGTTATTTTGTTGGCTCCATGGATTGTTTGTACTCCAAGAAGATAAAGAATTTACATGAAGATCTGGCCACCAATTATACAAGGAGGAAGTGGTGGCAGCAACAGAACTTTCATTGCACTCTTCAGCCATATCTTTAAGAGTAGTGAAATGGTATAGGGGTTTTCTATAACTTCTGTATTTGCATTTAGTGGGTGCTTAGAATATAAGGATGCATTGATCGCTAGGTTGAAATAAATTTTGAAGGCAGACAATAAAATACGCAATCTTAGGTCTCCACAAGTTGTGTTTCATTTTCTGGAAAATTTTCCACTCAAGTTTGTGCGCTAATATTATAATTGAGGTTGGGCCACCTGGGTTTCGTTATGTGTTTTCTGTGTTCTTGTTTGTCTGTCTTTATATCCACCTCTACATGTTTATATTTACGAAATAAAATGGATAAGACGCACATACGAGTAATTATATTTTTCTTGAACGAGACATGGAAACTAAACTAGAATTATATTTTTAACTGATTTGGTTTTTGCTCACTTCATTCTTGATTGTTCAACACAACAATCTCAATTCTTCATATAGAGTGCAAGAGAGTACTATTCTAAGCGAGTCTACCAAAGAGTGGTTCAAAAGACAGTTCAATATATGTTGTTTTTCCGAACAGTAACTTGATCTTGTTTCTCTTGTCAAGACACTTCAAATTGAAGACTTCGTCTTCCAAAACCATCTTTCAGTTAATTCAACAATTTTATACAAATTAGTAGTTAAGTATATGAAAGCATGTGTTTACAATGCATATGTGATGAAAGATGGTTTTTTGAGGATTCCTCATTTTCTCCCTCGTTCCGACTAAATAAGTTTTTACTTCCGAAGATTAACTTACATTTTGCTCAACTTGTGTATCAAACCGTCAACTATTCTAGATGTACAATTCCATTTCAGAGTAATATTCCATTTCAATTGGAAAATGCAATCACATGTTTAAAGCAGTATAAGTGATCAAGTGGTAAGTCGTCTCAATAGTGGATGACATATGTCCATGGAAACAAAGTTGCACGTGACATAATCCCGATTAGTAGAACAGATAGATGCATTGAATAAAACTTGTCAATGAACTTTTAACCTCTTTCTTTCTCCAACCAAGCCAATTGTATTGTTTTGTGCTGGTTAACCCTAACTTTTGCACTGCCTCCTTGGATACCAAGTTCTAACAACTATTCAAGTCAGCAACAAAATCGACAAACCTGCGCAAATGGACCTAAAAATTTTATTAGCTGTTGTTAAATCTACTCACCCCTCTGTCCCTCACCCTTAACCTACCATAATTCGAGGATATGCTACATTAACAAATACATCAGTAGTCACAGTTGTGCTATCTTATCTCTTTGTATCACTTCATCCGTGAAGTCGTCACAAGCCTTCAATGGCCTTGTGGCAACATTTTGACAAGGATCGAAAATTGTACTTTGATGAGAACATGTTCATCTTCGAAGTATTTTTCCCAATCCTTTTTCTTCTTCTTGTTGCTGGATATCTGAGAACGTTGTTTTGGGGGGTACCAGCTGACATTTGTCTGGAATCACACTGTCGGCACACAAGGGCTTAGTACGCTAAGATCTAAGTTGATTTATTAGAATTTGCACATAGGTCTCTTTCCATGTCCGAAGACATCCAAGGCTGTTTGAGGCGTCCAATCACGTTTCTTGTGATGTGTCAAGGTACTACACTACTTTGCCTTGAAGAGCCACCGAGATTAAAAAAAATTATATCTATTTATGAATTAAAAGAAGAAAGCATATCTAAAAGGAAATAACTGAATTTTAATTAAATACGATCGAGTTAATAACTTATCTGTACTTACATGTTGAATCTGCAAATCCATCGCTTTATCTAAAAATAAACATTTTTCTATGCACGTGTGGTCGTATAGTTATTATTTAAAATGAATCATTTTTACTTATGTTAAACAAGCGAGTTACTTACATTTTATCATTGATGTTACTTTTGAATAAATCACTTATATTATGTAAAAATAAGAAAAAGAAAACAATAGATTATTAAGAGTGGACTAACTAGTTCAATAAGAAAAATCGAAATCTAGTTTGAAATTCTATCCAATGACTTGTAAAATCTACGAGAATCTTGCTACGTGTACATCAAATTTGACATTATATGTGTTGACAGTTTTTTTTATACATTGATTTTAAATACCTTTTTTAATCAATTGCCAAATTTCCTACATATAGGGGATATCAAACTTATAATATAAAAAAGAGAGTGCAACTAGCTAAATTCAGATTGCAAATATAAAGCCGATTAAAAGAAGCACGAAATACTTTCACCTCAAAATTGAGCGAATCAAACTATTTCTACAAATATTTGTGAATCCATTTTTAAATGAAAATAGGGTTTGACCATTATTAAATAGATGCTTAATTTTTTTGACCACTAATTCGACTTCATTGTAACCCTAAACACAAGGATCCTGGGTCGATATTAAGATTTAATGGGTCGACTACGGATTTGGGTGGATGCCACTATAGAAGTGACCAATTATGTAACTTTTAGAGAACTAAAATCAAATTTTTAATAGATTTTGATAAAAGTTGATAAAATGTGTCGTTAAAAAATTATGAATTCCATAAAATATGTAACTACAAATAATTATTGACTTTAATTTGAACTAAAATATAAATTTTAATCCCTATTACACATGGGTTCAGTGACTAAAAAGGTCACAAAAATATTCAATGACCAATGTGATATGTCCTCTAAACTTCAGTGACCATCAGTGAAATTAACTCCATCTTTACCTTTACCTTCACAAAGCATCACAGAAGTTTTCCACCGGCTCTCCGCTCCTCTTCCCACCCATTGATTCCGTGTGATTAATTTAAATTACATCGTATTATAGTTTAATCAAAGAGAAAACTACATTATAGATTTAAGTAGACGAGTAAATATTGAGCCGCAGGTGGGTGGGTAGGTGAAGGGCTCGGAATAAGAAAATGAGCCGGCCGGTGGTGCACCCGGTGGAGGCTCCACCGATGACATTTGAGGCGCCTAGAGTGAGGATGGAAGACGTCCATGGCATGCCTGGCACCACAGGTGGCCTCTTCCTCCGCCTCTGCCAGTTCGTTTTCGCTGTCGTCTCTCTCTCCGTCATGACCACCACCTCGGATTTCCCCTCCGTTACTGCCTTTCGGTTAGTTTTATCCCTAGGTGTTTGCAGTTCATTCTTCTTCCACTTTTATACTCAGTTACTTGCATTCACGTATATGATATATAGCATTTGTTTGTGTAATCGTATGCTTGAAATGATCGAATTAGTGGAATTTTACTGCTACGATTTACATATTGTTTATGGAATTAGGGTTTGCTGAAGAGGTCAATTAAATTATATATAATCTAATCAGTTCTATGGGCATTTCACTTTATTGCTATTTCCCGCAGACAAGTGTCTTTAGACTGCATATGTGCAATACATTCTAGCATTCATGGGCTTCGGTTATGTCGTAATAGTCATATGCTCATATTTGCTAACTGTTTGTGGTGATAAAAATGAAAAGTATGAAACACAATGCTCTCTTGGTGGAGCACTGGAGTGTATTTCGATTGAATGATTTGCAACACTTATGTCCTGGGCTTACATTTTAGTTGTGACCATTGACTGAGAATGGGAGATAATTGTTTTTATTTTCTCCACTGTTGGTCCTTCCCAGATAGGGCAGGCAAAAATACTGATTTTTTCTATTCTTATCGGAGAAAGTAATTGGTAAGGCTGTTTCTGCTATACAATTCTCTGTAGAATGTAGAACCAATTGGTAAATCCATGTGGGGATAGATGCCATGACTTGTGAAATCTATAAAATCTAAGTTATCAAAGAGGAAAGAATAAGAGAATCAAAGCTTTAAAGGAATGATCATTCAGAGCAGTACGGACTCTAAACTATGACAATCACTTGCAGCTTTCTTTTATTAGTAAATTTGGAGATTTGATGTGTGGATAACAGGACAGTCAGATACACACATTCATGCTCTTAAAGGTGAAAAGGTTACCTCGTTGTTATAAACTGTGGAGGGAAGCCAGACCCTATAACACCATCCGTACTCAATTTTGCATTATATTCTAGTAACCCTAAGAATATGAAACCGACCTTTCACTATTATTCAACACCTTTTATTCTAGATAAGTAGTAAATATAGAAGATAATGATAGGTGACTTGGTGATCTCAGACTGGTAGATAATGTGTTCCTTTTGTCCTGTCTGACTGAAATATGGTTTCTAGAGTATGTTATTCAATTTTGTCAATATCTAGAAATGGTTGTTGGTGTTATAATTCAACGTTCCTGACCATTGGTTTTAATTTTGAATACTAAAGATTCTCCTCTATATGTATGTACATGCAATATCAATCTTTAGCCTCGTCCATTAATATGCTAGAATGGTAATATTATATGCTACAACACGAGGGGACTAGAATACCACTCGTTATTTTGTGGATTTGCATGGCTGGGTCATTTGTTTTTTTTATTAACTATAATAATAATTTAATCTTAAATACAAATTAAAGTACTCCATATGGGTGAAAATAACAATGTAACTATACCCACGCAGAAGTAGGAGCCACTAGCAAGAACGTGAATTCTGGTGGAGCTTCTCACATCTTGAATGAAAGTTGATTGGGTTATGTGCGTCGTCTCGATCATGCAAAAAAAATTTTCTTTGTGCGTAGGTTAAAAAAATGCTTTTTCTTTTTGTGCTTATCTTATTTTCGTTGCCAAGTCTTCCTTAGTTCCCTCTGCACAATCAATAATAGTATAAGATGTGAGCAAGATCCTTGAGCCAAAATTTTAATTTCACATGTCCTTTGATGGTAATTTCATGTTTCATAACACATGTAAAAAATAAAAAATCAAAAAATGATGTCTCTGCTTGACATTTATTTACATTTTCTCCTCTACTGCTTAACTGATGTTTTAATGTTGAAATTTTACTGGTGTAAGGAGTGTATAAGAGTAAAGAACACTGATAACTCTAGTAATAATTTCACATCCCTATACCTCTTTATTCCTTTGGATTTTGAAACATTTCCACTCTTCAATGAATAAGTATTGTCTCAGTTTTAATGGTCATGCTTTCACAGCCATCCATTGTCAAAGTACAATGCATACTTAAATATATAGCTCCACACGAGGATAAAGTTACTTCTCCACTAAATCAGCTACTAATTTTGTTGGACTAATAACTAAGTTAACCTAGAAGGACTAATAACTAAGTTAACCTAGAAAAAGCTGATTCGTAACTTTTTGTCAGCTCCTTATTTCACCAATGGTTAGTTTAAAGCCTAGATAAAATTGGTGGTGATGTCTTTTCCAATCTACTTTGTTTTGAATGTGCACACTTCTTGGTGCAATTTGAGCTTATTTAAAATATTATGCAAGTACGGCGAATTTAATAAAAATTGCTGTCTGTTTCTTTTCTTTTCAGTTTTTAGGTATACCAATTTTTTTATTTGGCTCGTTAAGTTTGTGTTTTCGTACAAGTGATTATGACTAGAACTTCTTGCTTTGTGTATCAGCTACCTTGTTGCTGCTGTTGGTTTGCAAAGTTTTTGGAGCCTGTCGCTGGCAATTGTTGACATATATGCCCTTTCAGTTAGACGGAGTTTCAGACATGTTGGAGTTGTCACTTTATTCGCCATTGGTGATGGGGTAAGAATAGCTTGTTTAACTACACTATAGACATTCTCAGATGCAATGCCTTTTGTGATAGGGGTGTGATGTTGCCATGTATTTATGGGAATAATGTGATCAGTATCTATGTGAAAATTTCATCTTGCATGACTATTTTTCTAGAAGTAATTAATGCGGTAGAAAACAATTATACAACTCTGTTGACGCAGGAAAGCTCGGTGGGTGGAGTTTCCAGGAGCCCTTATGGTTTGATTGACCCTTGTATGCTAGATATGAATAATGCTTCTACTCTGACTATAATTTTAATTGGGATCTTTTGGTACTTTAATATTCCATTTTGTAATACTCATTTTTCAATTTTAAACTTGAACAGGTGCACGTGATCATATTTTTCTGTTTAATTTCACTTGCAGTTTTGATACTTCAGCATTGCAATTTTTACCTTTCGCAATCTTTAGAATTTCATTTTGCAATGAAACTAACGAAAGGGCCACATTTGATGATTGCATTTTTTGTGAATTGTTGTATTGTGAAGATAAATATTATTATTAGCAGTTCAACTTTTCATAATCTTCTGCCGAAGCCAAGTTAAAAAAATTGTTGCAATGAATAAGATTTCTCCAATTCTACTGTTTTTGCTACATTTCTTTATGAGAATGAGAAATGTTGCATTTAAGTGAACTATTCTTGCAATGACACTAAATTTCACAAATTCTATAATGCATTTTTCTAAACTCTCTATCTGGGATCATTTGTATAACACCTTTCAACCTTTTTCTTTTCTTTTTGCTCATGTAGTGTTTATATCTTTGACAGTCTGTTTGAATGCACTCTTAATCATATAGGAGCATACCACTGCTATGATCTTTATTTCCAACATACAGCACTCAATTTGTTAGTTGTGTATGAAAGGCCATGATTTGATGAGGTGTGAATCTCATGCCATCATCATTACGTACCTTTTCATTCATATTTTTCCTTGCCAAAATGCTTAGCAAGATCTCCCCATTGTGCAGGTTACTTCAACTCTAACTTTTGCTGCTGCCTGTGCATCTGCTGGTATCACTGTCCTGATTGGCAACGACATGGATAAATGTAATGTGAACCACTGCACTAGATTTATGTCAGCTACCGCCATGGCTTTCCTGTGCTGGTTTGCCGCCTCACCATCTTTTATTTTGAGTTTTTGGTCGTTGGCGTCTCGGTAAGAAAGAAATGCTCTACTAAATAAAAATTACAGCTCTATGATTGACTACCTTGTACTATTACTTTCTGGTTGCTTTTCGCTTTCTCTTTGCTTTAATAGATCAGCAAAGGAGATATAGATGCCCTACTGTCTATATCAGTGAATTTTGTGCACGCAGAACTTACTATGTTACTGACAGTTTATTTTTTTCAGGAGTTGGAAATAATATTTACTGTCAGAGATCTGTTAAATATGTGTTTCAACTTTCGATTACTTGCCTTAAGACTTGAATATGATATCCAATTGTCCGTATTGTATGTTTTGTTTTAGACTATTTATGATGGATGTGTTGGATTATTGTACTAGGCCCAATTGGTTTGACCATAATGGGTGTAGCGAATTAATTGGATTGATTGACTTTGGGCCTATTAGAGTTGGATTTACTAATCTCTTCAGTAACCTATATATACGTAGTCCAGATTGAGGGTTTCATGAGAGTTTCTTTATTCCTTGCTAGCTCATGTGAAATAGGCAAGACCTTAAAACCTAATTCTCTCTATATCCAACTGGTGACTGTGGACGGTTCGTGGTGTTGGAGTTTTAATTTGTTCTCGTCGTGTAGATTTTCGTTAGAGGCGGGACATTTGGACAACTGTGATATGCTGAGATCGTGTAGATTAAATTCAAAATCGTCACAATATATCGTAATCGCAAAGATATAACTTCTATAGTATATTTTATCTAAACACGAAGGTTATATGGTATCTGGGTATTGAAAACTGTTTGTATAATGCTGTGCATGTTTAAGTAAATATTCAACAAGATGGCCCTTATGTAAATAAACTTTGGGTGTGTTTAGTAGACGTACCACTCCGGAGTCTCTATGGACAAGAATCATTACCTTCGATAACATTGACTCATCACTCCAACACACTTTAAGGGAACGACAGCACCTCCCACTAGCGAAAATATATAACCCTCTTCATAGCTCTGTGAGAATGTTTCCTATTTGTGTGCCTAGGTTTGAGGAATTGAACTTAGAGGGAGCAAAATGGAAGAAGGGAAAGACCCCTTTTTCTTCCTAGTGGCTAGTCTGGTGCACCCGCAACTCGTAAGAATTCGTCATCGAGGACCATTTCCAAACCGAAACTAATAAGTTGAGATCCACACTGCCAAAAAAACACAGGTTGGGTACGAAGTTAAGAATCAATAGATTGGAGTCAAATTCTGTAATTTTCCCAAATAGAAGGGGCGAAGTTTTGAAAACGTTTATTACTAAACGGCCCAATATCTAGCCCATGGCTTTCGAGAAGTCCGAATCCAGAAAAACCCTAATTCACAGTAAGCGGTCCCATCCATCTCTATTTATTCGGCGCTCGTCTTCTTCCTTTGAAAACCCTATCTCTGCTAGATTCTCCTATAGTGTGTACGTGATTTTGTTTTTCCTTTGAATTGTATTATGCGTTTGATAGAAGACAGGAAATTATTGCGAGCAAGTTCAGCTTCTTGACTGGATCCCGGTAAAATCAACGATCCAGCCAATTATTATACTCAAAACTTGCGATATTAATTTGCCAGTATCACTCTCCTGAATTTGATTACTGAATTTTCAGGCCCTTTAACCTACTGGCACATTTCTTCTAATTTTCTGTCTTCTATTTTCTTTCTTTATTCTAAAATTTGTGAGATATGATGTTAGAATTCGTAAATTATTATATGATGATTTTGTGTTTCTGGTTGAATTGAATTGTGAGCAAACGCACTCTGTCCCTTAACCGTCCAGTAATGGGCTAATGTTTTGAGGCAATTTCTTCGTTTGCGAAATTAATAATTTTCCAATTTACTCGTCCATTGGATCTCAATTTCATGATCTCTTTGGACACATGGTTGGATTACATATTAAACTGAATTCACAAATTGGCATCCATCCCAAAATTCACAAATCCATTTCGTAGTTTTTATGCAGTAATGATTGAACAATTTCAATGGATATGCTAATTTTCTGGCCCTTTTTTCTCATTATACACATACAATTTAGCTAGTTTCATGTGCACATAGCAAAGGTCGCATGAATTTATAGTGCTGTGATCAAAGGGCTCAAATTGATTCGGACAAAATGGTGCACCTATTACATGAACCCAATTGAAAATCTACATAACAGAGATCATATTTCAATAAATCCTACGTCAAATCAATTCTAGAAAATTTGATTTATAATTATTTTCAAAATTCTATTTATTTTATCTTCAAAAATAAAATTTTGTCATTTTAGTTCGTGTCTATTCTGTTCAAGAATAATATTTTGTCAGCGTTTTTTCTAATTGACAATCAATATAGGCATTTTAGTTTCATTTATTGTGTAGAATGTATTTTGGAATAGTTGATTGAAGAAAAATGTTTAATTTAAAATTAGAACCTTGCTATATCACAACGAGGAGTTCAACAACATACAAAACATGTGTCAATGCATGATAGCAGTTTAAAAAAAATAGTCAGACTACCACACCATGTCACTTACTCTTTGTCAGCAATCCCTATCTAAAGAGCATTATTGTAAAAAAAGAAGGAAAAATTTTAGATTTACGTATAATATTATTTTATTAAAAATGGTATGGTTGAAAAGAAGAAAGAAATATATTTTGGAAAAAATGATGATCAAACAAGGGTAGTGTAGTATTGATTTCGGAAGAAGTGTTGTATTTTCAAAGCAGGCGTTCGATAATTCTGATGGCATTTGTATAGTGAGCAAAATTTATGTTAATGAGTTTCGTTACGACGTACATCGTTTCATCTTCATTTCTTTTAAACTACTACTCTCTCTTTCCATTATACAAGTCAAATATTTGACTATACTCTAATTTTTCAGCTTTGGCAAATGAGAAGAGTTGAAGTAGATTTTGGGAACTAATATAAATTGTCACGTCAAATTTCAACCAATTGTGTTCGAGCATTCAAGAATTGGAAGAATTCAAGTAGTCAATACTTATTGAGCCCTTGTTTGGCTCTTTTTAAGATAAAATTATAAAATATTTTGTATTTAAAATATCATTTTTACACAATAATGATCATCAAACATGGATTGAATAGTGTGCTTGGATAGCACGATCTTTTGAGGAAAAAAATAACTTATGCAGTACTTTCCCTAAATTTTTTTAGAATTATTATTTTCAGGAAAATGGATTTATAGTTGTGGATATATAAAATATAATTAAGTTAAAATTAAAAATTAATTTTAATCAACAACTTTTCAATTGTACATTCCATCAAATTTTATTAAAAAAATTGATTTTTATCTAAATCAAAAGGGCTAAATCTTTTCATGTTCTTGACGACATTATTATTATTATGTACAGAAGGAAGAATTACTCAGCCTCCAGCTGAGATAATGTTGCCAAGGACAAACTCTCTCTGGGAAGAAGGTTCGGTCATTCATTTTACTGTGTTGTTTCCATATTTTGTTATTGGTTAGAGCATGTTTAGCTAAACTTAAGAAGTTACTTATAAGTAAATTTTAAATAAATATTAATTTTATTGATTAAAGTAAAAAATAATTAAAGTTACTTATTTTAAAAGTAGGTAAGAGTTACTTTGAAATAAATAATTTTTTTTTTCAAAGTGAGTTGTGCAAATATGGTTGGAAACATTAACATTTTTTATGTTTAACCAAGAGAGTTCTTATTAGGTTTATTCATTCCTTCTGCTGTCTCAAAATGCACCTTTATTCCAGTAAGTTGATGCCCATTTATCTGCTTCTGTTTATTATTCACTTGGAAATAGGCTTTAGACAAATCCTTTAAGAAAAATATTCCAAGACTTGAGCAAGAACTCGAGCTACTTCGGGCTCTGGCCAAAAGAAATTTATGCTACTGAAGAAAAATTGTTGACCTGATTTCTCTATGCAGGCCTTCTTCGAAGGTAGGGAAGACAGTCGCGTGCACTTCGACAATCAAGTTAGTCACTTGTAAAAATGTATTTGGGTGTGGGACAAGCTTAGACGTTAATTACAAAGGTGTTTGGATACTGGGGTTTAGGTAGAACCTGTTTATAGAGGTTAAAATGAAATAGAACAATGTTACAGTTGAGTATGTAAAATTACATTACCTTGAAATGATACTAAGTGAGAATTTTTATAATAAAAGAAGAAAAATGATAACCGTTAGATGAAGAGACACGTAATCTCATCGTAACAATCAATGCACCTTGTCATAGGTGTTATTCCATTAGTACTAAGGTTGGGAGAATTTAATGTTTTCTAACAAGTAGCCACCCTGTGACCTAGGTGTGACATGTAAGAGGAGGCCGACGAATTACTTGGTAGAGTAGCTACTGCAGAGATGTCACATCAATCAATCATAGAAAATCTTGTACGGAAGATCTTATGAGTAGTGTGCCTCATGCGCCTAAATGCTGTTCACCTCAAATTGGGGGCTACAGTACCTCACATCATCTCATCTCGTCCATGAGGGTTTGACCTCTTTATTGGGGTTCGACGAATTGCCAGGTAGGCAAGGTGATGTGAAATGTGGGTCTGGATTCACTTATTATGTTGTTGACGCGTGGTTATTCTTGAAGCTTCATTGGACAAGGTGTAACAAAAATTATTAACCAATGCAGATAATCTTGTTTATAGATTCCTTCAAAATAAGCTGTTCGAGGGTAAAATAAATTGAAGGAGATACTGGCTAAAATAAATTTAAGGGATAATTAGAATTGAAAAAAATTTCAATTAGTGTGATGATTAGTTGTAACTTTAACAAATATAACAGGTGCATATCAAAGAGTTATTGTGTTTTGGATGGAGAGTAACTATTATAAAAGGTATGTAATAAAAAGTTATGAAGTTTTAATAGGATTCGATCCAAACCATTAAATATTAAATGGTGGGATCTAATGGTCCAAATATATTTTTGTCAACTTGAAAACCTATAAATATAGACCTCTAATTCCAAATTCCTGACATCAAATCAATTTAAGAAAAATTATTTTCCAAATTATCTCATCTCTTCAAAATATTCCGTTCTTATATTTTGTTGAAATTACATCCCGTTCGAATTATTTTCAAAAATGAAATTTCATACAAGCATTTTAGTTCATATTTATTTTCTTCGAGAAGACAATTGTGAGCACTTTAGTTCACTCTATAAAATTTATTTTCGTGCACGTATTTTGATTTTGATAAGTCAAAACTCCATATGATATTTTGCGTTATCGAATATAAATTATACACAAATTTATCCTGGATGTGTTCGAAAAGTTTCCTTAGTGACGGAGAAGTGAAAGATTTTGAACGATATTTTCGTCAAAATTTGCCGATTCCAAACAAGAGAAATCATCTGGAAAAAATGTAGAGTTACCGGATTTTGATGGAATTGATAGATTGGTTTTGAAAGTCTCTACACTTTTAATAAAAAAGATAGGAGAAGTTGCAGTACTGATTATCCCTATTAGCTTCTCATTTTGGACGATCAGAGTAACACTCTCTGTTTCTTCGTATTTCTTGTTGCTGAAATCTTTTTTATCAAGGAATACGAAGATCGAGTTATTTTGTCAACTGTATTGAACATAAACTACTTGTCCCTTTGTGGAGATGGGTTGCTGGAATTTGTGAGCGTGAGTAATTAGCCCAAAATCTGCCGATTTTGGGTTTGATGACTCGATCCAATTCATGATCCAATTAGGCTATATGGTTCAAAACTTTGCTTTTTTAAAGTATATAATTTCTATGCTTTACTATTATATACATTTTTTCAACCAATCGAACCCAAGAACAAGTCAACATATAAACATAGTACAAAACAAAAGTTTAATCCTTCTCTGATTATTGGTGCAGGAATTTTCGAAGAATTTGCCTCGATCATGCACCTAAAAAATAAAGCCAAGTTTGATAAGATCATTTAGTTTAACTAGATATTCGACCTCAATGACATAATTTATGTTATGTTAATATGCATCGAAAATTTACAGTATTTTTTCCTCATACACGACATAACAAATTTAGACGTAGCTTTGCCTCATAGATGTAGCCTACATACTCATGACAGATCAGTAAATATCTAATCTGGAATGAACAAAGTTGATAATTGTTATACTATGTTTGTATTTGTGTCTTAAGGTTTATCATTCTTCGTAAGGATCATGGTTACAAAGGAATTATATTTTTTCTGTATCAAATTTTTCGATTTGAAAGTTTGATTGTACTTTCTAACTCAAAATATTTGCGTCCGTCACTGTTTAGGGTTCATACTGAACTCTAGCCGTTTCTCTTGTTCTTTTTCAAGTTTTTCTCTCTGTTCCGATTCACCATCTTGATGATTTCCCTATAATCACATAGTGAAAATTGGAGTTTGAGAGAGAGTGGAAAGGAGCATGTCTCTTTTGTGAGTTGTTACTCTAATTATTATAAAGTGAGAGATTTTATGAGTGAGAGTTGAGAACTGTGACTTTCTTCTTATAATAGAATCTTTGCCTATATTTGAGACATGCTAGTGAATTCGAGTTTAATCCTAACAGATATTTAATGAGAGATTAAGTGTTAGAGGTGGTCGCCGAACATTTGGGGCCAAAGACCGAAAAATTTCTTGTATTCTCTTTTCTTTGTTGATTGTTTTTGGTTTCTTGTTGAATATTTTTAAGTCCGAACAGTTTTGAATCACAAACCTAGGACCAACACCCATGGCACGGCCAGCCATGCATTTAGGTTTTACTGTATTTTTAAGTTATGGAACACAATGTCTGTCTTCCAATTAAATCATATCTGTCTTCCAATTAAATCATATGCAGAGGTTGTTTTTTGATTGTTTCCAATTTCACTTTGCTATCTGCAGAATCTTAATTAAAGATTTTCCTAACAGTTACCCTGTACGGATTTAAAATGAGACAACAGTAAACATTGTACAAAATACACCGAAAAAAAAAATGCAAGTGCTCGCAAAATCAGTCGATGTAGCCAAAGGGTAGATGAAACATTGGAATAAGAGTTATCGTCATTTGCTATTCACAAATCTTTTCCAGCCTACAGTAATACAAATACACGATGAACTAACCTCGATACTGCAATGAAGAAATTCTCTAATTGTAAATTAATTACAACTTCAGGCAAACTTTAAGGAACAACGGAAGAAACATAAAATTTGCACAAATGATGATGATGATGAACCTAATTTCAATTTTCTAATTCTTCATTTTCAAGTTCCTTTACTCGCTGGACTATGTCTTGAACACTTCTTGATAAATGATCGGTGTGTTCGTCAATATGTTTCAATAGTGTCTGAATTTGTTCCTGGTAAGCTGCACATTGGCGTTTACAGCGTTGTCTCTCATTGTAAAGTTCGAGAGTCAGCTCTCGAATTTTTTGATCCTTCTCATCCTGCAATGAAGTAGATAATATGTCATCCCATATTAAGAACTGTATAAAGATTGTATAAAAGTAGAAAGGAGCCATACGGGAAAATTGCGCTACCGCCTACCTATTACCACAGCAGCACGTTGGTCCAAATCTTTCATTATAGTTGCACATTTAATAGCTGGTGATGGAAACCATCCAAATCTATTAAATCGTCAAAGTTGAATATATTGTGCAACAATAATGAAAAGTGGGGAACCAACTTGGTCCTAGGATAATAGGCTAAGGACCAATGGTACAATTTTCCCTAAATCACAATGCTGGCATACCGAACAATTTCACTAGAGAGAGAGCAATAGTAAGAAAATAATTAAATGCCTTCAAGTAATCACATCAAAAAGTAAAAGCAAAAAAATAAATAAATAAAATTATAAATGTTAAATTGGCAAGATCTTTTGGTTCGGTTCTCGAGTTAAGAGAATATTTTCACATTCAACATCACGATAACAGAAGTTGCTAATGAAGTATTGACAACATAAGCAATCAATTTGTCTCAAGAAAAGGAAACTAATAGGCTGTATAACTTCCATTTGCATTTTTCTGACCATTTCTTGCAACAAAGAAGAAGCCAGATCAGGTATCCAGATGTTTGTTAAGGCAGCATGTCAAATGGTTAACATGCCCAGAGTAAACTTGAAACGTAAATTTCATTCAAAGTGAAAACATTAAAGCCGAAAAATAATTTCAATTTACACACTCAAAAGGATTTCTGTTCTGGTCTTAAAAAGGACTAGCATGACGAACCGCAAACTCAAAGAAGAGGACTCTCTACAGGCAGTCCACACCCATGTCCAATGTGGCATTGGTAGAAATAAATTTAGCCAAACATGCTACTAATCTTGACCAGATCAAACGAGTGGGAGATTATCATGAAAATTTATAAAGCTCAGCAAGCATAGTACACAAGCAAGGTTTTGAATCGCAAGATAGAGGTAACCCCTTGGCACAGAATGGGAATTACCAAAGGAAGTTCAAAAACCAGAGCGCTGTTACTGAATTCTAGTCAAGTAGGAACATTGGGTGCTAGAGCTGTCCAACTCTAAAGGTCAAATACACGTATTGAAATTCATCAACAAGACTATAGACAGATACTCAAATGTCTTAACTCACATAATTCAATAATATTCTCCATCCAACAAAATGCGCACAATTGGTTTCACTTCCGACATCTGTAGATATTGAGGGCTCAACAGATTGTTTAACATCCCAAATTTTTACACATACTTGTTAGATTTAAATTTAGGACTTAAGGGCGCTATTACTAAAGTTTAATGACTTTATTGATAATTGACCGAGTCTAATAACCTTATTGATTATTGACCAATAGTTTGAGAATCAAAGTGAAAAGTTATCTTGGAAGTTAGATTAATTCATGCTCAAAAAAATATGTNCTTAAAAGAAATTACTTTTTCTACCTCAACTTGATTAGATATTTGTGAGCAAAAAAAAGAATAATTTTTTAAAACTCAATTGGCTAGATTTCGTGTTGATAATGTATTATAAAATAGTGAGGAAAAGAGGAGAAGAAAATGTAGAGAACTAAAGTCCTATATTTATAGGGAAAAATTAGGGTTGCAAGAGATACAATAGTCATAATAACTAGAATTGCATGGATATAATGATCATTCACTAATTAATATATATTTTATAATGAAATAGATAATGTCCATAAAAGTTTATTTATAATGCAACATTTCTAAGACTATGTCTAATTGATATGGCAAGAAAAAAGTAGGCAATGTCAAGAGGATATCTAGATGTGGAGGCTATTCTAGATGGAATGGAGTCACTACAATTAAATATTTCTCTTTTTTTCTCTTTAGATTCTTTTTCTCTAATTGCAATTCACTAAATGCATTGGAGATGCTCTTAGGAATTCGGTGTCCAATTTGTTTTAAAGTATAATAAGGGCCCGTTTGATATTTGGTAAGGCTTTTAAAAAGTTCAAAAGTTGCTTCTGATATTGAGAAGCTACTTTAAAACTTGTTCGGATAATTTTTTGAAGTAATTTGTTTGGTTAGAACATCTTTTAAAGGAAATTGACTTAAAATAACTTTCTTATGAATGTTGTTAAGCCTCAATTGACGAGGCTCTAGAATACCCTACGTGGCATCGGACTTAAGCTCGATGACATTTTACCAGGAGGTACCTATGAAGAGCTTGAACCAATATGGATAGCCAAACCCTCATAATAAGAAAGGCTGTAAGGGAAGCGACATGAGATCTTTTATACAATCTATAATAAGTTATGACGGTAGGGCCGGACAAAATTGTCGAACCAAATCGAACCCGAATTGAATCAAATCGAACCGAACCAAACTGAGCCGTTATTCTTAAATTAAATATCTGAACGGGTATCTGAATCAAGAACTGACAGATTTGGTTCGGTTCTTGTTTCTAGACCTAGAATCGCAGTGCCGAATTTCCTTATTTTTTTTATTTTAAATAAGTTAAATTATTTTATTTTTTTAAAATAAATTTGTTAACTAATTAATTTAGTCCAAACCCAACATATGATTTTACTATTTCTAATTTCCAGCCAAATCCAACTTAATCAAATTGAACTGAGTTTTACCAAAATCTCTTTTTCTACAGTAATATTGTTTCTGTCATTCTATTATTGTGAACTCGCCATCTTCCTCTTTCTGTGATTTTAACAATCAAATGCATGAAGAACTCAACAAAGAGAGATACAAAAGATATCACGAGATTGGATTACGTTATTTTGTAAGAGTTAAGATTGAACATGTCATAATCGAATTGATGTAGCGTTGTTGTAATATAAAAAATTTTAATTATTGTACGGAACTCGGGAAACCAAACTAAACCCGAATAGTTCCATAATTAAATTTGGACCCAACGGTCTCATTTACTAAATATCCGAAAATTCGAGTTCGGTTCGATTCGATTTGGTTATCTTTACAACCAAATCAAACCGAACCAGACTATACTCAACCCTAATTTTATAAAACAACAATGTAAGCCAGGATGTAGCAGGCTATATAAAGAAAATCAGAAGTACCTGACTGATCAGATTTTTCCCTGATCCACGCAGCGGAACTTTATTTGGTGACATTAGAGTGTGATTGTGATCTTTTACAAATTTCGTAACAATCCACTTAACTCCATCCTTGAGAGCTACCCTCAGCATGGCAGGGCAGCCATCTCGAGTCATAGGCGGTATAGGGAGAACTCTATCTTTTCGGTGCACATATTTCTTTTCTCTGTAGCCTTCTCTAGAACAAACAAAATCTTGACCAATGACCATGTTATTAGTTCGTGATCTGCGGTTGTGATGGATACGAACAGAGAACCCTGTGTACCTGCCATACGTAATATAAGACTCTCGAACCTCATCTCTTGAATTGAACACCATCCCAATATAGGGCTCAACAGTTTTCTCAGTCAGTGACAAGTCCCCATTTCTTTCTCCAGCACATTTTTCATCTTCCTCCATACATAAATTCATGCTACAAATGAGCTCGTCATCCAGAAATCCATTATCATTGTTACCCTCGATGGGCAGGAAAATTTTTCCCTCGTCCAAGTCAAAAGATTCACTTGATGCACTCTCCATTGTGAAACCAAATTTATACAACGAGCCAATCCATAAATATAGTGCTGCATGTAAGAAAAAATATAATGGACACTAAAATGTCGAACATATTCGAACAAGAAAAATAACACAAAATAATT
>CAIGRB010053615.1:15269-28683 GCA_903798255.1 Fraxinus quadrangulata | reverse complement strand
CAAAAAAAAAAAAAAAAAGCACACAAGGCATGTGTCTCATCAACAAAGTGAACAATGATATAACGTGGAAAATACACACTTTAAACCATTAACTTTTATAAGTGCATCAAGTTTTTAATTGCATAAAGGCCTCTATTTTATTATTGTTATACTTGTATTTTCAACTTTTTTCATCACATTCTTATTCTCACCATTCCATTAATTATTATATCTCATTCTTGGTACGATTTTCGTGCAAATATTTTTTGAGGATGATGTTAAAAAATATATATATTTATCCATCAAATTTAGAAATAAGCAAAAAAAAGGTGCCTAAATATTTTTGGCATGCTAATAAATCAAAGATTGATTATAAGAATGGGATGAAAAGAAGTAGAAAACACAAGTAAAAGTAATGCAATTAAATTATATTCGACGTGAATACACGTGTATGTGTACCAATTGGAGTTCACAAAAATATGCCAATTGAGAAAAGAAAAAACCCCAAAATTCTCCAACTTGTGATTCAGTAATACTAATAAATGATATGATACATGATTTTATTGTAATGTTCAATTTTGGACAAAATGATTTCTAGTTTTCCCTCAACTTATAAATTATAAAAATACAGTTTATTTCTCTCTGAGGAGACACGAGTAACCACTCATTGGAGAATAGAGTACATCTCACATCTTTTATCACTTTCAGGCAAAAGAATAGAGCACAATGTGGTTAATTCTGTAATGAAACTGAGTTGGACTATAGACAAATATTAACACCTGTAGTTCCTTCTAAGGGCTATCTACACGACGAAACTTGTGCTTCTGCAGCTTCCGCCGTTTTCACATTGTCAACAACTGCTTGAACTTTTAAGGACAACTGTTCAGCTTGTTCCTCAACACTTGCTAGAAAACTAAGCAATCTTTCTCTATATGCAGCACAGAGCTGATCCTGCCTATGCAACTCTTGAGTAAGTTGTTGAATCTTCTCATCTTTATCTTGCTACACCAATGAAAAGAACAACAATTCTTAGAAACTGAGTTTGCTAAACACAAAAAAAGCATAGCATAAAGAAACAGATCAATTATCTTTAACGCCCTCTACTATTATATGACTCGAGATACTATGCTTTTAATGATCGTTGGACTACTTATTTAAGACAAAAAACAGTCCTTCACTAGGATCACTTTTATCAAATTTCCCTATATGCAGAATACACGAAAAGGCTTTGTTGACAAAATTAACAACATCAAACCCTTTAATTCAAGCAAACACTTCCGTCATGGATGAGGAAAGCTACCGATAAAAGGTGCACAAATGTTGAGGATTTCTAAGTGCATACCTGATACTATCAGAAGAGAACAGACATGAAAAGAAAAAGGAAAAACCTTCAAACTCAGAGTCGGCCACCATGCTTTCAAGTTTATGTAAACCGGCTGCTTTTCAGAACACAACATTTTTGAAATAATACTAATTTATCAATCAGCATACCATGTATTCAAATGTGCTGCTAACAAATTCCCATTATGATGTATATCAAATCTAATTCTGACTCCATGTAAATTTTATGCCCCATTGATTACATTCTCAAATATCATCCCTGTTACCAGTGCCGATTAACTAAGCAATGGCCCTAGCTGAATACACGAACTTTTCTGTTAAGTGGGTTCCTGAAGGGATCAAATCATAATGGAATATGTACCACTCCCACTATTCCTCATATATCCTATTGCCCTAAAATCAATTGATTCTCTCTCTTCACCTATTAACAACAATGGACTAAGCCTATTCCCGATAAATTTTGAATTCAAAGATACCCCTTTTTCTAATAGATAGAATCAGATATAGTTAAATGAAGGAGTTGAGGGATTCCCAGTTTTCATTTTCTTATCAACATCCTTAACTGGGAGGTAAGAGGATTAGCCCAATTTTTTGATCAATGAGAAATGGCAGATTAATTAGTAGAATTTGAAGAAGGTAAAATAGGTATTGCTTTGAATTTGTAATCAAATAAAGTTGGTGTTGTATTAATGGGTGATGGTTTAATGATACAAGAGGGAAGTACTGTAAAANATTCAATATTAATTATGATTGAATCACTTAAAATTGATGCTTTATTACACTCTTTTATGAGATGATCTATTAGTCCAAGCAGGAGAAATGTATATTAATGGCCGTGATCATTGGAAATAGGTAGGTCCCAACTTCAGTCTCAGCATCATTTCCTCTTTTTATTCCTCATCAGAATCCTATTTCTTCCTCCTCATAGCTCCCGAAATAATTTTCGTTTTTAATGAAATAATAATAAAACACCACACTTCTTTTCAAACTTTTAGCTATTTGCTATTCTCCGGAAAGGAAGCTCTTTTTCCCTTGGCTGCTGCTGCAATCGAGAGGTGGCCTTATTTCAATTTACTTTCACTGCATTCTGCTCTACTCCCTACTCCCACTCCCACTCCCACACCCACACCCCCTCCCCCCAACCCAAAAAATAAAATAAAAAGAGAGACAGATACTTGCTCTCCCAATCAGGAAATCAGAAAATGGCCTCAGGAGAAGTAGAATTAATTCAGAGGGCCTATTTCTAGTTGATTTGAACTAATATGAATCTTGTAATCTATGATCCCTAGGTAGTGCAAAAGGGCTTGGTTCCAGACTGAACCATTTCGTAGCGCTCTCTGGTTCATTGCTAGATCTAGTGGAAGATCCATATAAACCAAATCTTTAGTTTTAAAAGATTTGACAAATTTTACGCAGGTATCGAGCTTCGGACGGGCTATTCATTTATAATTACACATCTCTGTCTCCACCCATCTCCTAGTACTTCATTGTTTCCATACATTCCACTAATTCACTCTTCATTTAATACAAGCCCTCTCTCATTCTCTCTGAACAGAACAATTTATATCCATTGAATTTGTATCTATACATTCAGACATTTTAGCAAATGTGGGCATTTTCATATCTGAACAGTGTGATTAACATCCATTCAAACCTGACACCAACCACAAATCACCTTCCCTGCATATGTTAGATAGTTTTTCATTTCCAAGTTATTGGCTATTTCCACATTATTTATAGTGCATACACACAAGTTCATATCTGACTAGGTTTTATAATTGGTCGCAGGACCTGCTAACTTGTCTATTTTAATGATTATCAAGAGCATTTATTATTTAATAAAAGGTTAAAAATTGTTTGCCTACCCAAAATGTTCCCAAGTAAATTATTGGGTCATGCAGGTCCTTTTATCCAGAAAGGATGACAAATAAATGTTTTAGTAAATTTTTTGTGTTGGCCCAACGTACAGTGTTTGGCTGTAAGCCATACGATGTGCCTCCCCTTTAGACTTGCCAAGAATTTGAAAAATGATAGTCCTTATAAATCTTAAAACAATTTCATCGTCTTGAGACAATTTCATCATATTGGGCCTCCAAAATCAAGTCTTAGCAACTATTAAAAGTGGAAGCTGGTTCTCATGATACATACTTCCATAGAGATGAGCAATAACTTAAAATTAACACACCATATTCACACCATATTCATATACCACTCAGATTAATATGCATGTATAAACACACATATATACACTTATGCAATCACAAAAACGAGAGAGAGAGAGAGAGAGAGATAGAGTTGGCAGTCACTTCAGTGTCATTGAACTGACAAGTGACAACAAGGATGGAGGATTTATGTAGAGAACCCAGTGTAGAAAAAACATAAATACAAACTAAAATGGTGACATTATGTCAATGTAATAAAATTATAAATAACAAAAAGAATCATTAAAGAACACTACTTATTTTAGTCGCTCCCGTCGAGATTCTGAAAACATAATATTCATATACAATAGAATCTCAGCAAGTTCTTGTTCATGAAGTGTTGCACGATAAGAATGAAGATTGATTTTTGATAAATCATTTTCACTAGATTGGCCGATCTTTTTAAAGAATGAAAATAATGTCTTCCCTCTTGGCAGAAGGTTGACATTCCATTTGTAAATTCTAAAAACCGCGAAAAAAAAGAGACAAAGCAACAATGAACCAATAATAGAAAGATAACATAACAACGGTCCAACATTAAGTCGACAAGGCAACAACGGTACAAGTTATTCAATAATAAGCTAATAGCAATCAAGTTTAAAAATAAGCAGGCAAGGCAACAACGGTCTAATAAGTTAACAACAATCTAATTATTAAAAATTAATATGCACGCAAAGCAACAATACTCCAAAAAATACATTTAAATAAAAATTATTATCAATTGCAAATTAGCAATTAACAAATTAATACTGCTAAGTGATTGTATCCCAATAACATTTTTTTTTTAAAACTCGTGAACTAACAATACAAATAATCTTTCAATATCTAGCAAAAATAGAAGAAATAAAATATACCACCAATTATATATTTCAACACTTTCCTAATATCACTGCAAATATGCTACCAAATAGCATTAAATATCTAGCATAATAGAATTCAATTTCGACGGTAGCTCTGTGTTCGGCGCCTTAAGAGGGTTTGTGGGGTAGGAATGCACAAAATATGGTCAAAACTAGTTACAGATGAGATTTATATGATTCAATTATTTAAATGAATGATTTTGATTGATTAGAGTTTTACTAATCAAGCATTGCAAACTTGCTACTTGTTAGACTTGGTCATTGGGTCCTGGTGAATAAATAGTAAAAAATAAAAAAATTATAAAAAGTACAAATTCAATTTTCAGATAACCTTCGATTTCGATTATAATGCTCAGACCTAATTATTTTAATAATGTTTAAACACTAAGAAATGTATTTTTGTCTCTATCAGAACCACTAAAAAGCTATTTGTTTGAGTTGGGATTAGCTTTTAGGGTCTGTTTGGGAGTTTTGGGTACCAATTATGGACTTTTTTAAAGTACCTTATTTAAAAAAAATAAAATTACATATATGTTTCATGAAATTTTCAATGCATAATTTTTTATATGATTTTTTTTACTCATAAGTAATATTTTACTTATAAGTAATTTTTTTACATACAAGTTGATTTTTAAATAAAAAAAATTGAAATATTTCCTTATTATTGAAATGTTAAGTTATAAGTAAATTTTACAATCATAAGTTTATTTTGTACTTTAAATAATTGTTTATATATAAGTAAATCTTTTACTTATAAGTAACTTTTTATGTTTTATAAGCAATATTTTGTCCTATTAGAAGTATTTTTACTCTATAAGCAATTTTTAACACAAAAGTATATTTTATCTTATAAGTAATTTTTTATTTATAAGTTTTTTAGTAATAAAGTAATATTTTTGCTTATAAATAAATTTTTAATCAATGTACTTCATTTGAAAATTAGCCTTGAACAAAATATGTGAATTGGAATAATTATTTTATTGAGGGTAAAATTGGTTATCATTCAAGTTGACAACATATCCTAAGCTAAGTCCTCCACATACACCTTCTTTGCCACCTCAAGAGTCATGATTTTTTTTTTTCATTATCGGGATTAGCATGCTTGTACATAACTATGAATCTACACATCTATTATAAAACAATTTATCCAACTTGCTAGGAATGTGCTCGATCATTACAAGAATTGATAACTCTCGATATTTCTTAAACATTGAATTCGGCGACTTTGCAATGTTTGATGTCATCATATCATACCGAATTCCGATAAAATGTGTTTGTACTCAAAGTATAACCCACGTCTCGATTAAAGATTCCCATGCCTCATGTGATTTATTTTGTATATCTCACATATATTTATTAAACTTTTCAAAATTGTATGCCTCTGCCATTCTCCTAAAATAACTACAAGATTCTTGTACATGTAGAAATGTGTGTATCGAGTAAAGGTGTTAAGTGGGACAAATTAAGCAAGCTCAGTTGGCTCTTTCCACTAGCGAGCCCAGCAATGATCTTTCTCGCAAGCTCGTCAGCTTGTGTGAGAGCCAACTTGTTAAATTGAGAGAAATATACTATTTCAATATAAACGAATAAAATTTATGGCTAATTGCTCTTTTGTTGAGCAAGCCGAGCAGCTCGATCGCCCTATTTAACACCTCTAGCATCGGGGATACACATCCCTGACACAATTTCTTATATTGTCAAGCAACCAAATTTGAAATCTATCATAACAATAGAGTAAAATTTGTAATAAATTAGATTTAATGAATTCACAGGTAAGTTAATTAGGCAATATGGTACAGGATAATACATATGGTCCAATTTGTCTTTGCAAAAGAGACAAATCAATAGCCTTTTAAGTGCTATTTTGGTTTGAATTCTTGATTTTTCAAAGATTTTTTAAACATTGTGGCACTTAAAATTGAACATACATTTATTTCCTTCACATTTACAAGAATTTATTGACCAATGTCTATTATAAAAAATGAATTTCAAATTACAAAAATAAAATCAAAATGAATTCTACCAAAGTACGGTTAATTGCAAAAAATAAGAGAAAAGAGTCGAGAAAGAGAATGAAAAAGATGGAGTAATTTTTGGAATTGGAACGCTTTGTGCCATTGTCAAGAAGTTATTAGGTGGCTTTGGATTTAGGACTAGGACTTGGGCTGCATTTTTTTTTTACATAGGCTGATTTTTTATTTTTTATTTTTTAGACTGTGTTGTACAAAAAAGCCAAAAAATGGTTCAAAATTATATTTGGGACAGGGGTGGTCGGGTTGTTCACCCCCACCCCCTTCTATCCGCCCCTAGGGACATACATAGAGAAAAAATAAACAAAATCATTGATGTTATCAAGGATGCAACGAAATTCAAAAAATATTATACAACGTATTTTTGGTTCCATCCTGTAAAACGTGAGGAAGAAATTGTGAGTTCCTTATTCTATTTCCTTTTAGTTATGCATCCTCTTTCATCCACAACTTGAAACCTAGTAATTCGGCATGAGAAATTTAAAGCCATTTGTAACTTATATTTCCAATAATCATGGACAATACAAAGATACTTCTGACATTTAACTTGGATTCCAAATGTTAACCCATTTCATATTGTCATTGTGGAAAAGATTTTGTTTTCTTCTTCCCTTAGGCCTTATCTTGCATCTTTCACAGTGAGAGAAAAAATTAATCTTTAATTAAAATAACTAAAAAAAGGCTCTCCATAATCGTCAGGCACTTTAATTAAGGCTAGTTCCGCTTAGCAAATCATACTCTATTAATTATTGACACTAGATACGCCTAGTAGCCTAAGGACCATATTTCTGATCTACCATTAATTAATGATCCAATGGATTATACAATAATTGGGCGACATTAAAGAAAATATATGCTGTCACATATTTCTTATACTCATCATTTACACATAATGAAACACTAAATAACATCAAAGGTTAAGCAAATCAATTTTTGTCTTTCCCAAGTTTGGAGCAACCAAACTAAATAGTGTTTCCTATCATCCTCGGGGTAATAGCAATGGAAAAGAAACAGAGAACATGAAACCTGGAGCCAGAAGGCATGACAAAGTAATTACTTGTAGGACAATACGCAAGACTTGCTTCAAAGTTCGATAATTTACAGACAACTTGTTCCTTTTGGAAAATCTAAGTATATTACTACATAACAATGCCAGCATTTGTAAATGTCAAGACTGGCTGAACACTGGAAAATTTAATAATAAAGTCTAAGATAATTTTAAATTTCACATATGGTGGATCACAACTATAATCTTCCTAGTGTTCCAATCTTGCTCTTGTTCCTTTGGTGGATAAAAATACATCACTATATAGATGTACTCACTAAAATTGCAAGGAGTGACCACTACCATCCATATCTAAAAGAGAGAACAAAGAGAAAATACAGGGGCTAGGTAATTCTTAAGAAAAATAGTAACAGATAATATTTTAGAAAATTCAATAAACATCCATTTTCAAGAGATTGGTATGCAGAACAAACCCAGATATTTTCTTACCTTGGGAAATATAAAGCACAAGCACCAAGCAAAGAAAGGCCTAAAGAGAAAGAACAATTTTTTATTGTATGCATGTCTTGAAAACTTACCGTGTTAGTATATTCACGAGCAGTAACAACAAGAGGGTGGTTATGATCTTTGACAAATCTTGTAACAACCCATTTTCCTGATTTCTCCACCTTAAAGAGTATAGTTGCCTTGCATCCTTCACGTGCACTAGGGCGCTGCTTTTTTTCGGGCCCAATTTTTCCTTTAGTGCTGGGCGAAAAGCCCTGCTTGTTACATCCGAGTCGGCGAGCAAGAGTTCTACCATCAATCTCAGAACGACGACGTTGCATAATACGCACAAGAAATCCTAACCTCCTCGCATAATCATTGTAAAAGCTCCTTGCAGCACCTTCTGACTCGAATTCCATTCCCACATATGGTTCAAGAACTTCACCACCTTCCACCTGAATGGTATTTTCCTCAGCTTCAACAACATCATCTTCTTCCAATTTCCCATAGTTCTCTTCACCTTCAAACTCTTCACTCCCTTCTAACTCACCATTGTTTCCTTCAGCATTGCAGTCAGCTATTGTGTCTTCCTGATGTATCTCCACTGCGAGATAATCAAGTGCAAAAATTACTATGAAACTGATAGAGCCAGAAACGCATTTTTGTGAACTCAACTAAGTGAAAGTATTATTTTCTGGTACAATAAAATGATACAAAGTTCAAGTTTAGCTTTGGAAATCGACATAAGATTACACTGACAACAAGCTAGAGTAAATTACATTAGGATGAAGAAATGTCAGATACTAATCGACAAGACTACTCTCAGACATATACCATATAGCAGTAACAGATTTCTATCCCTGTGCAGGATGATGATACATTTGAGGCATATTCCCAGGATATTTTGCAGAAAAATGTTAGAAACTAAAGAAAGAGATTTCATCATGGAAAATAGAAGAAATCATTAAATAAAATCTTGTCCAGCATATGGCTAAAGAGGAAAAGATTATGGAAATGAATATTTAAACATACACATTGTAAAACTTTTCTAGTTTATTGATCATTTCCTTTCATATTTCATGACTTCAACTATCGATAGAAAATTTTGAAGTTCGCTTCAATTGCAGGTAGAGATAGCGAGGAAAACCGATTTTATTCATTTTCCTTTCCTTTCAGTTATTCCTTTCTTCTATGAAATCCATTTTCCAGAGGAATCCTTATTTTAGGCACAAGACGATTACACTTTACCTGCTAAACGAGTAGCCAAATGCATATGCACAGTAGGGGCAGGTTGAAATTAGCAATAACAGTAAATTTAAACAAGTAATCAACATTTCCCCGACCTTTCATGCTAAAATCCAAAAATCACACGAATTCAACTCTTAGAATGCATAATAGAGAAGAATTACCTAACCTATTAAAATCCACATCCAATTTTTGACTAAAATTCACCACGAGAACATGAGAGAAAAACATGGATGCATTACATGATTGAATTACATTTTACACTCTAAACAAGCAGCCAAATACGTTAACACAGAACTGAGGAAAGAATCTAGCTCGAACAATAGCTTTAAAAAAGCAATCAACGTTTCCAGGACATTTCATTTCAAAATTCAAAAATCACGCGAACCCAACTCTTAGAACACGTAACAGAAAAGAGTTACCCAACCCATTAAAACCCACCTCCAATTTTGACTGAAATTCGCCAGGAAAAAAGCAAGGGAGGCAAATATGTATATATCAGTTACAGTACGTGTGTGAATTATGAACAGAAATTTTAATGAAAGAGGAAACAATTGACGCGAATCAAGAAATGTCGGTGCTTACTCTTGGAATTTAAAGAAGTGTCTTTGAGATGTTCCAACTTTCAACTACCAAGTCTAATGTTGTTTCGTTTTGCCAAAGAAGCTTCAGTTTTGTACGTATAACTTCGCTACGAGTGTTTTCAAACCTTCTTAAAGAATGAAAATTGACATTTTCTTTTATTCTTGTTAATTTTTTATTATTGTCCGTGCATGATTCTATTTCTAGGGAAAGATTTGTGAATCATCCATAAAGATTGAATCTTCAATTTTTTTAGTTATTCTTTTTTTATTAAATAAATTTGGAATTTCAATTCCTATTAGAACTTTTAATTTTTTGTTACTATTTAGATGTTCGTTGCTAATAAGATTAATTATTAATTAGGATTAGTAATAAATCAGGATTAGTCGTTAATTAGATTTTTTGAATTGAAATAAAATATTAATAGTTCATATTTTTTCCAATTTTCAATTCAAATTAGTATTCGATCACGAATTAATGATTTGTTGATTAAATCAAATATTCGATATTCTTATAAAGAATCAACAAATATTATATAGTATTTATTTTGAATCAATGTAATTATCGTTTTACGCAACGTTATCGTAAAATATTAATTTTCATGAGCGAGAAAGAGTGATGAAGAGAAGTTGTCGTGAGTGGTAGTCATTACGAGAGTGAATATTATATCTTTTTTTGATTTGCAAGTGAATATTATATTATTTTTTTGTTGACATAGAAACCTTCAGTCGATACCCATCAACGAAGGTCTTATCACTGTGAGTGCACATTAGATAAACATTGTTCTATGTGCAGTAGCCCATAAAACCACACAGGAGAGGTAAACCGCATTAGGCACGTCCGATGCGACGAGCTCGACTGAAGAAGTGTTGATAGGGGATTCGAATTTGTGACATTTGGTCTCCGCGTTCACCTACTCCACCAACTCAGCCATCCTCGAAGGGGTATTGAATATTATTATTATTATGACTCAGGTGTCCAAGTTTCGTCCTACTAAATTTGAAGAGTGACGACATTACCCCCGATTTGTTACTCAGGCAAATTCGGATGCGGCCACAGCTTATACACATTTGGGGCGGACATTCGGCAGTTCTCCTCCATATGGGTCTCGCCTTCAAAAATAGATGTTGCCTTCCAGCTGTCGTGGAGATTCGACTGAAAAAGTATTGACAGGGGATTCAAATTTGTGACATTTGATCTCCGCGTTCACCTGCTCCATCAACTCGGCCATCCCCAAAGAGGTAGTAAATATTATATTACTGTTAGTACTTTAGGTGGCCTATGATGTGAATTCAAAAAAATATTTAGAGTGTCTTTGAACCACATTATTAAAAAATATGATGTGAATATATTTAGGTTGTGATTGAGTCACATTATTTTGGAAAATGTATTTTAGAATAATAAATTGATGAAGAATGTATGATTAAAAATAAAGAAAAAATTATTGATATGATAGAAAATATTCTTAACCAAAACACAATTGCAATAATGCAATTTATCCTTTGTTTTTTTTTTTTTTTTCTTTAAGCAAGAACATAATGCTGCTGCAGGCAAACACGCTTTAACTGCACATTGCCGTAAACGCATTTAACGTTAACCTTCTTCCCATTAACACCTCCACCACCCCACCCCCGGAACGGCCACCTCCCTCGCCACCAAAATAGTGGAAGCGCACTGACTGACGAGAATTTGGGTGGCTGTTGGGCTTCAATTTGCAAGAATCTAGTAAGTCTTTTATTTTCTTCATATTAACTTTTTGCCGAGTTCAAACTTACAATATTAATCTGCTTAACTTTTTTATTTTATCGCTAAGGCGCTAATCGCAATTTAGTCCTTTATTAATCGAGTATTAGGATTTGTAAAATTCAGCTGTCAATTTGGAGAATGCCTGAATGAGAAGGAATGATAGAAATCTGTGAATGTCATTTATATTTATATAATTTATAGAATTGGCTGTATTGGTTGCCGAGATATTGATATTGAGAAGGCAAAAATTGAAGGTTTAAGGTCTACTGAATTGGCATTTAGGTACTTCGTCAGTATGTAGCATACATATAGAGGAAAAATTACTTTTAATAGGAGTGGCTATATTCAAGCACAGAATAAAAGGCTTTTCAAAATTTCTCGTGCAATATTTGTAATTTGTCAATGGGCTAGCCTGGCTCTTTCAGCTCTTTCTTGATTTGGACCATGCATTTCAAGGAGAACCAATTTGGAAGACCCTCTTAATTGTCTAACCATAAAAGAGTTAGACAGTTTGGCATTTACTTTTGCTGCATGATACTGATTCAGGTTCATCTTGTCTGCTATACCCGAAATGTTTACTGGAGTGGAGATTTTATAGTTTTTACAAATTATTGAAATTACATTTTTTCTAAAGCAAAAAGTGGTCAATTTTCCTTTCTATTAGTTTTGGGAAAGGGGTAAGAGGTTATATTCCTAAAACTGTGTTACAAATTATTGAAATTACATTTTTTCTTAAGCAAAAAGTGGTCAATTTTCCTTTTTATTAGTTTTGGGAAAGGGAGAAGAGGTTATATTCCTAAAACTGTGTTACAAATTGCAATTTTTATTTTTTTATTTTTATTTTTATTTTTTTATGACAGTGAATGAAAACTCCAGTGATCGTGATGAAACAGAATTTGTAGAAAATTCCAATGGAAAGGTTTTACAAGTTGGTAATGAAGAGTATTCAGATATTGAGCCACGTGTTGGCATGGAATTTGATTCTGAAGATGCTGCCAAGGTCTTTTATGATGCTTATGCCACTCGTCTTGGATTTATTATGCGAGTTGATGCATTTCGACGATCTATGCGTGATGGGAAAGTGGTATGGCGTAGACTTGTTTGTAATAAAGAAGGTTTTCGCAAGTGTAGACCTAGACTGAGTGAAAATAGGAAGCCAAGGGCGATAACTAGGGAAGGATGTAAGGCTATGATAGTTGTAAAGAGAGAGAAGACAGGAAACTGGATTGTGGCAAAGTTTTTTAAGGAACATAATCATCCATTGGTTGTTGCAGTGGCTAAGACTCGTCGAAGTGCACTTCTATCTCAAACTCCGGTAAGTATTTTAAATATCCCTGACATTTGATGAACAGCCTCTGTCACAACTATGTGCTTTTAGTGTTTGGCATCTTGTTTAGGACTTTCACTTCAGCAGTCGTTTAATTTATTCTCACCTCTGAAGAATTGGTGTACACAATTGAATTATTTCATTCTTAAATTTGGGATAGCCGGATAGGTAATTTTAAGTTTTTACTCAACCTGAAGTTTATTCTGAAGAATGAGGTTGAGTCTAGAATCAGGTTTAATTAGTTATTATTTCAAATTTCTATTAAAATTTCTTATCTGCATAAAAATGTTGTTAAAGTGTCATATTCTGCAAGCAGACTCCAAAGCTGGAACCCTTGGAAAAATATGTGCCAAAAAAAGCTTTCAGTAATACTGAATATCATACTTATTCAACAATAATTTGCCCTGCAGGCTACAATGTAAAAATCCTACCAAGAATGCAAATTCCTAAAATAACAAATTGGAAATTTTTTGATAGATTCTTAGTCATTTCATTTATGCCAAACATATGAAAAAGAGGGAGCGAGATGAAGCTGTTGGATGGTCAAGCTGCTGGTGGGTCGCATGTTTGGCCACATTACAACAGCAAATATATATATATATATATATATA
>CAIGRB010053586.1:6866-17115 GCA_903798255.1 Fraxinus quadrangulata | reverse complement strand
CAAAATGTTTTCAAAATAGGTTTGAACATTTCGGACTTGAAGAGAATGGCCCAGTCTCTCTCTTTAAGGGTTCAACAACTTCAAAAATGAGGCAAAAAATCTTTTAGTGCCTCAAGAAAATATTTTATTTCAATTTACCCATAATTTCAAAGTCTCATGAATTTTCTGTTGGGATTTTTTTATGGTTCAAAATCGTGATGTTACTCAAAATACAAATGATCAGTTCTCTCCAAAGAAAATTGTTATATATATATATAAACACAACTAGGTTCTAAATATAATAGGTTATTACCTAGTTTTTTTTTCATGTTATTTTAAGGGTTTGGTTGTCAATAACTATGGTATTAATATGCGACTGGTTATTTTCAAATGAGAGATGAAGGTGAACAAGGAAAGGTGGAGATGATTACTTAAAGGTAAGAGTATTTGTGTACCTAACTGATTAGGTATTTTTTGATTTATGATCATATTTTATCATTGTGTGACATTAATTTATACATGCATCATATTTATTTATTTGTTTTTTAGGTAGAAAACTCATGCATTTTTTTTTTTGTGTTTGACATTTTTTTTGTATGCTTGGTGCATTCATACTTTAAAATAAAAACAATAAAAAAAATGATAAAATTTTTTACTACAGCATAATATATAATATACTTGATTTTGTTTGTTGTGATCAAACATTAGTTTAATCAATGAGGTGTAACATAGTTTCCATTGCTGATTTAGGTTATGTATGGAGTACCTAGGATATGTGTATTCTTGTACCATCTGCACTGCACACACTATGATATTGTTAGTGTGACTCTACTGTGTGTGTGAGATTTGAGATGCCAATCACTTGTTAGTAGGTGACTTCAAAAATGAATTGATCATATTTATTAGACCTAATCTCAAATTTATCCTTGATAATAAAAAGCTCAGTCTTATGTTTTTCTTAGAATCCTATTTGACTCAAACAATTAAGCATGTGGGGTTTCTCATAACCTGGTACATATGGTCGACTGACTTGGGTTAATCGGCATAAAGCTCGCTACATTGGTCATTTCAGTCACTTAATAGAGAAGAACTTGCACTTAAGTTGTGAAAAAATAATAATGAGTTTAAAATATTGAAAAAAAATTTTAAAAAATGATCAAAGTCAGGGGGGAAAAAAGAAAATTTCTATACAAAATGAGTTTTTCTTTATAGATCATAATGTGCTTTCAATGGTTTGACTTTCATAAATAGATGACTATATTTATTAGCAGTGATGTTTAGTATGTTTTTTTCACAAAATTAAGATTTTGAGTCCTACTTACAAAGGATTATTGACACTTTACATATATGCATTACTTATACAATTTATTTCATGTTAACTTGAACTAAGTATGTAGGAAAGTTTACTGTACGTTGATTATACTTGTGTATACTAACAACTACATTTCTGAGTTATTATATGTTAATGTTAAAAGAATTTAATTGTCGATCCCTTTGTTATTTGTGAAAAAGGAGAGAGCGTATTTATACAGGAGGTTAAAGCTTGAAATTGAAATTGAATTATGTCTAGGGGTCGTTGGGGAGAGACCCCAAACCGACACAGGTGAACAAGTAGAGTATACTAGGGCGCTTGAGAGAACCATGTCGAATCATTTATGTACAGAAAAATAGTCTACAACACGGGTACACCCTTCTCCTCTATTATATCCGGCCCACCAACATCTTACGTAATGCATAAAAATATGTTGAGAGTTTGTAGTAAGGAGTGGAATTGGCATTACATTGCATTCCATGCCATAATGCATAAGCTATTTGAGTTTTGATATTTTGTGATGTGAATGTTTCGGTTGATGTTTTGATTGACATTAATGTCACATCTCAAACTAGTATGCCTATTTATGATTATGAATTTCAATTGTTACATTTTATGTATCACGTGTTTTTACACTTGGTATTTGAGGTTTGGATTTCAAGAAACAAGTTTGAAAAGGAATGCAAGAAACAGTGTTTGGATAGTTTGGGTAGTTTAGATTTTTTTTAGTTTTCCTTGACTTATTGTATAATTTTTCACATAATGTCAAAGGGAGAATTTGTTAGGTTTTTAGTGTTGGCGATTTTGTGGACAAAATGACTAATTTGTAACGTGTTGTAAAAGTCAATGACATATGGTGCAATTTGTATAAGTTGGGTTATGAGGTGTAGGGTTCGGGCATAAAAAGAAGAGAATTACGAAGCCACATTTTTACTAGCCTATCGTTTGGACACTGCTCGAATGACAAAAATAGAATCGTCGTCGCTCGCTTGTCACCGGCTCTCACTCAAGCTAGAGGTCATTGCTCACCATCGCTAGCTCTTCACTCGAGCGACAAGTCGATCCGAAAAATTCTAATTGCTGTTTTGAAGTTTTTTTTCGGCACATTCAACCTAGTTTCCATATCCTATAAATACTCAAGTCTATGCACGAATTGTGGTAGTAGTTGATTATTATTCTTTTGCTTCATATCATTCTTTAGAGATCCAATAACACATTCCTCCTTTGTGGTTTATTCTTGTTATTCTTGAGATCATTCAACCACACTTTGAGAAAACATCAAATTGAAGAATCAAAAACAGCTACTTCCTAAACATTCTTAGGAAGGTATTTTCTCAGCTGAATTTCAGAGACTGCTGGAGGTTGAGAGAAGTTGGACTACATACGCAGGAAAAGCACAAGAACGGGAAGTTCTTGAAATTTCACTTGGAAGAGACAATTGTAGAAGATCGGGAGCTTGTGGTTCAACTGATCTTAGAGGTTACAAGAATTATATCGGGAAGTCTAGTGGAGTTGGCTAGGCAGCATCTTACTGTAAATCTGTATTGTCTATAGTGGAGATAAATGACTTGGTCCTAGAGTTTTTACCCAATTGGGTTTCTCCGTCATCATTATTGGTGTTATCAATTTAAAACTCCTACGGGCATCTTCAGGCTTCATATTCTTATGTAATTTCCAGTTGAATCCATGCAATAAACTGACCAACATCGAATGAACAATCTTTATGTCCGAGGTTGTATCGGGGGCACCTCCTTCGACCCGACCCGAATGGCAATAGAGCGAAATTTTGACCTAATATGTCAATTTTCTTACCAAAAAATCTCTCTGGCAAGTATTCTTCTGGTGCATCCTAGTATTTGGGGTTTCTGCATATGCTTCATATATTAATGAAAATTGTTGTTCCTTTAGGATATCATAACCTGTTGAAAAATAATATGTCTATTACTAACAATTTAAGATTTTAAATAAAATGATTTCTTATCGTACTAGTGCTAGTAAAGGGTACTGGGTCAAGTCCCGTGGCCATTAATTATAAAAATTGTACATGGCACACATTAGATGAACAAATGACTTCAGTCACTATGTTGGAGGTGCAATATGAAAATTTTAAATAAAGAAATGCGTACTAGCTCTAATAATAACATGGTGTCAAAGCCTATAAAGTTATTGAGTCACAACTTGTTAAATAAAAAATTGTACATATCATACACTTGATTTGATGAGCTGCATATGAGGGAAGCACTCATGAGAAAGTTTTAAATAAATATATTTTTTCTCTATAGTAATTTAAAGTTTTAGACACTTCAACACAATATTATAGCTAGTAATAAATGTATTATATATGTCCAAGTCTCGTCACTGCCCATCTACGAAAATTGTGCATTTGTTAGACTTTTGATGGAAAAAAGTGGATTTTAGTATGCACATGAGGGCGTACATTAATGAAGAAACTTAAAGAAATAGACTATTTCGTCTGTAACAATTTAAATTTTTAAATGAGATATTTAACATCACCCCATACATTGCATTGTTAAATGGCGAAATGTGGGACTAGCATAGCAGTGGACCCCCTGGATGTAATGTTAATGTTTCTTTGATTATGGCTTCTATATAAGGTAATTTAGAGAAGTCATTTTCTTCCACCCATCTTTCGCTTCCAATAACTCTGTCAAGCTCTGTTGACTTCTCAATTATGTGTGGTTTTTTGATAATTTCAGGAAATGTCCATTCAACTACGGCTGCCGCAGTGTCCGTGCTATATGCTAGCAGGTCCTGTTAGAATTTACAAAAAGAAGAAATCGTTAGAGAACATGATAGAATCTTTTACACGAAAAGATGTATTTACCTCAATGAGGATACTTCGGCAAAAAATATTGATCAGGATTGGATAATATTAACTTAGAAAAAGAATTTAAAATTTTGTCAAACGTGATGCCAAAGTACATATACCTTCATTAACCCCTTGACACAATCCCTTGTGAGTTTAACCTCAAGATTAGGATCCTCAGAAAGCTGCAACAAAACATCCACCATGTCATTAGCGACAAAATCCTTGCCATTTGCATCCCTTTTAGCCTTGTGATCATCAAGAACATATTCGTGAAATCTGTCGATTTTTTTGTACAAATCCTTCATTTGCTTAACATATCCCTGCAAGTCCAAGAAACTTAACCAGGGTATCCAGTCTCCAATACTGATCACACCATTAAGCAAAAACCATTGGTCTAACAACCCTTGAAGTTCATCTCGGGTTATAATTGAACCCTGATGATCACATTTTGATTCACTGAAGTATTTGTTGCTGAATACCATCCTTGTTATAGATGTGAGAATAAAACGAGATAAGTGTTCTCTAAGAACAATTGGCTTCCCTGAGAGAGCATAAATAATAATAAATTAACTCTTATTCTAATTTCTCAATATATTACGATTCATGTGATAAGATTTGAGTCAACCTGCAACAATATTTACCTGAGAGAACATCAAGACGAGAAAGAAAATTATGCATATCCTCCACATGAATATGGTCGTAGGAGTTGAGTCGTTTTCAATTGAATATTTCTTTAAGATAAGTTTTTTGAGCTTGTCGAAAGTATGATCCATAAGGCGCCCATGTCATGTCTGAGTAATTATAACTGGTGCATTTACCAGCAGCAAGTGCAGGAAGGCAAAGACGGTGTCATGTACTTTAAGGAACTGTTCGGTCATTTCAGGTGATGAAGCAACCAAAACTGGATATGAACCAAATTTAAGTTGCATTAGTTCTTCATACTTTTAGGATAATAAATTGAGAGATTGATGTGGGATTGAACCAATAAGTAGGTTTAGGTTGCGAATGATAGGCCACGGTTTAGGGCCAGGTGGAATTAGTTTCTGTTTAGGGAGGCCATTTTGGAATATTTTTGAAATAATTATGGCCAAAAAAGCTAGCCATATAAAGGCTGAAACCAACCAAGAAGCCTCCATTTTTTGTTGTTGTGGACAATATACAGATTGTGGTGGCAGACGAGGCATTTATAGTTGAAAGTGAACCTCGAAAAAGTAAAAGAATTAGAAAAGTGAGTAGTCTAGGATCGGATGCATTGCATTCCCAACTTATTTCATTCTACCTAGTAGAAGGAAATAGGAAGAATGTTGCAAGAACAACTCCATTTGTTCTTCAAATCGAAAGTGATCCTAAAACATATAAGGAAGCATGTCTTCTAGGAATTGCATATTTTGGAAACAAACAATAAATAACTATATGGATTCTATTATTTCAAACAACACTTGGGAAATAGTTGATTTACCAAAAGGTTCTAAATACATTGGTTGTAAATTGGTGTTTAAAAATAAATATAATTTCGATGGAACACTCAATACCTATAAAGCTAAATTAGTAGCTAAAGGGTATCGCCAAAAAGAATGAATAGATTACTTTGACACATATGCACATGTGGTTAGAATAACCTCGATAAGGATATTATTTGCACTAGCATCTATATATGATTTACATGTTCATCAAATGGATGTCAAAACGGTATTCTTAAATGGAGATCTTGATGAGGAGATCTATATGGAACAACCAAAAGGGTTTGATCTACCGAAAAATGAACATAAAGTGTGCGAACTAATCAAATCCTTATATGGATTAAAACAAGCCCCTAAAAAGTGGTATGAGAAATTTGACTTCAAAGTAATGTCGGTTTTAATCACAATTTGGTAGACAAATGTCTATATACTAAAGTTAGTGATAATATAATCACTATTATATGTCTATATGTTGATGATATGTTGATCATTAGTACCCATATAGATTAAATCAAAGAAACAAAGAGGTTTCTACCCTCCATGTTCAAGATGAAAGATCTTGGACAAGTTGATACTATCCTTAGTATCAAAATTAAAAAGGGTAGTGAGGGTTTTACTTTGAGTCAATCACATTATGTTGAGAATGTGATAAATAAGTTCAAACACTTAAACATTAAAGAGGCTAATACCCCGTTTGATCCAAGTATCAAATTGAAAAAGAACAATGGAAGAGCAATAGCTCAAATAGAATATGCAAGTGCTATTGGAAGTCTTATTCACGCTGCACAATGTACAAGACCTGATGTAACATTTTTCGTGAGTAAACTAAGTAGGTTTACTAGCAATCCAAGTTCCGAACATTGGAAGGCCATTGGTAGGGTTCTTGGTTATTTGAAGAAAACTATAAACTTTGGGCTATAATGTACAAGATTCCCTAAAATCTTGGAAGGATATACTGACGCAAATTGGATATCGAGTGCTAGAGAAAATAAGTCTATTTCAGGTTGGGTATTTACTCTTGGAGGAGGTGCAGTTTCTTGAAAATCTAATAAGCAATCTTGCATTACTCACTCAACAATGGAGTCAGAGTTTGTAGTATTGGCCAAAATTGGAAAAGAGGCTGAGTGGCTAAGAGATTTGTTATATGAAATACCTTTCGATATAAAGGATATTTCATCAATACCTATCTTGTGTGATATTCAAGCTACTCTTGCTCGGGCTTATAACGAAGTATATAATGGAAAGTGTAAACACGTGAGTCTAAGACATGAGTATGTAAGAAAATTAATCAAGCATGAAATAATTTCTCTTATATTTGTTAAGTCTAGTTAGAATTTAGCAGATCCATTTACTAAACCTCTCACGAGAGAGTTAGTGAGATTGACATCAAGTAGGATGGGGTTGAAACTCTTTAAATAAATCCACCAATGATAGCAACCTCACAAAAATATACTAAACAAGTATATGAAGGTTCAAGGGGTAATAACAAGTCATTCGATAAGTGGATGGATCTCAACACTATTAAAATTATTAAACCGTATCGTTGATGAATAGTGTTGGTTGTTACTGTTGGAGGGTTGAGTTATAAACTCTTAATGAAGTTCAGTACGAAGTACAAGTATCTCTAAAAGTAACGAAAATATTAAAAGAACTTTACCTATGTTAACTTCAAGGTGGTGCCGCCTCATTAGAGAGTTGGAGTTTTCTCTATTTAAAAGTTCAAAGAAATAGGATAAGTATAAGGCCATATTAGCACTAAGCAAGTTAAAGGAATTTGTGAAAATGTAACACTTGTGTGTGTGATTTCATCGGTATTGTCACAAGAAATAACTAGTTCAAAGCATTCTAGCTACTTGAAATTTTGATAATGCTTTATGAGATTTACACTATGGTTAGATTCAAATCAAAAGATATATAACTCTTATGCATAGTTGATATTTGATTATGTGATTAAAGTTGATTTTGAACAAGTGGGGGATTGTTAGAATAATTGTTCAAAATCAAGAGGAAAACCATGAAAGGATGAATATATTTAATCATGAGTGGATGAATTGAAAAGAAGGAAGAAAACCACGTTTGGCGCCAAGAAATTGGCCTATACAATCGCATAATCCAATATAGCTTGCGGTCGCATGGCATCCTTCAGGAAAAAATGAGGCGACCATTGCTAAATATGCGACCACATAGTTATAGCATATGTGGTCGCATGGAGCAAAAATCCGATCGTTGGCTGGAATTTTTTTCAAATGTTTTGATGGTTTTTTGGTGAAGCCTTGCATCTCTTCACATAGATTTGGAACAATTTCGTGTAGGAATGATTGGAGACTATAAATATGTGATAGTTTTCATTCCAAAATATATATTTTGAAAATCATCCATTCATTCATCCCAAAAATTCTGACCAAATTTATTCTTCATATAATCATTTACATATTTTTCTCTTTTTCAACTAGGATAAACATTTAAGCTTTTGGTGTTTCTTCATCTATACTTGAAATCCTACAAATTATTTGCCATTTTAATCCTTAAAAGCTTGGTGAATTAGGCAAATATCGTTTGAGGACAATGATACATATACATTGATCAAGTCTTGCTTCTAGTTTTTTATTCATCTTGTTCTTCATTTGTTTCCATTGTGGTATTCTCTATTACTTTTCTAACAAAATCTCTCTGGCAAGTATTCTTCCAGTGCATCTCAATATTTGGGATTCCTGCCTATGCTCCATACATTAATGAAGACTGTTGCTCCTTTAGAGATATCACAACCTGTTGACAAAATAAAATTTGAATAAATATGTTTGTTACTAACAATTTAAGATTTTACATATAGTGATTGACTACCGTACTAGGGCTAGTAAAGGGTATTGGGTTCAAGTCCCGTGGTCATTTATAAAAGAATAATGCTTCTTTGTCAAAAAATAGGTAACGTAATGGTTGACATAATAAATGTTGGCAAGATGTGATTGGATGTAAATTGATTGTGTTTTAAACAATCCAATGATAGGTTGCTACGTAACATTATGTCAACCATTATGTATATGTATCATGATTATTTATAAATATTGTACATGGCTCGCAGTAGATGAAGAAATGATTTTAGTCACTATGTTAGAGGGTTCAATATGAAAATTTTAAATAAATAAATGTGTACCAGCTCTAAGTCGGTAAAATTATTGAGTCACAACTTGTTAATTAAAAATTGTAGACATCATGCATTTGATTTAATGAAAAATGAATATTTTACCTGCATTAGGGAAGCGCCGATGAGAAAATTCAAATGATTTAAATTTTTAGATATGATGGTTCAACAAAATATTGTTTGCTCTAATAAAGGATTTAGCTATTCATAATGTAGGAAGAAAAACAATAGATATTCATTGAATACATTACAAGATTTTGAATAAAGATGAAGATAAGTACATGAATCTTACACTAAGATGGTCTTCTTGCCGCCAAGCAATCTTCAAAACGTTGATGTCTTGATGCTTTTCTCCTTTAATTTTCTTTTCCAATTCTCAAGTTATATTGCTTGTTTCTCAATGTGTGGAACCCTTCTTAAGTGTTTCTCTTCTTGTATTTATACTTCCTTAATGCTTTTCCCAAATTTAGAGTTTTTATGCGTTTTAAATGGGCCAAAAATCTACGCCCTAGGTGACAGCTGGCAGCACCACGTGCCGCCGGGAAGGCAACATGGGTGGCGCCACCTTGCAGTTAAAATTTTGGGATTTTAGGTGCATGGGCACCATGGTGGCACCGCGGCTCCGTCTCTGTGGAAAAATTCAGCACTGCACATATTTTAGTATTTTATCATAATTTTCTTTCCTGATATCTGATTAATGCGATTCAAATTGAATTGTAAAGATAACTCAAATGGTTACAACTTTATTGTAATTAATTTTTTTTTTTTTTCAATTTGAACGTTTACTAGGTCAAAATGGGTTTCAATTTTCGGCTAAAAATCTGAAACATATTTGTGCGATTAAAAAATGATTTGTGAAAATATTTTAATCATATTTCATTCATTTTTTACTTCTAATTGCATGCAATTGACCTCTAGCGTTTTTAAATCTTCATTGTAAGGTTCGACATAACTTTTAAATATTTACATTTTAGTCTCCAAAATCTGAATTTTGCCCATTTTTTTGTCAATTTTTGCTTCTTTCTTTCAATTCAAATTCCATTCACCAAATTTCACATAATAACACATTATATAATAAATTATGCTATAATATCATTAAAGGAACTATGAAATGTCCATATTTTAGAGTCAAAATAAGTGTATATAATACACTTTCCAATTACTTATTTATTTAATCTTTTGTTTTTAGAAATAAAAAAATTCAGGACAGATTAAGAAAGTTCAAAGTGGGGACCATATTCTCTGTCCCTACCGCGGATTACCTCACCAATTTTGGGGCAGGAGCATGCAAGGTAGGTCGAGAGCATGGAATTTTGTGGAAAAAAGAGGTATGTAAATTAAAAATAGATAATTTTGTGCAAAATTTAAAATGAAAAAAAAAACTATATAAAAATGTAGTAAAAAGATTCAAGTGAATGTTCATCGAGTGATGGATAAAAGAAAGAGAAAAAAAATAAAGTTTTAAGACAAAAATTGAATGGGATAATTGCAACCACAATCTCATACCTTTAAATCTTTGCATGTTGTAC
>CAIGRB010053582.1:0-25923 GCA_903798255.1 Fraxinus quadrangulata | reverse complement strand
AATTGTCAACGGAGAACTAGACAATACAACAGAACAATTTCCCCACACAGATACCATACAACCTACTTATAATACTTCAGTTCCAAATGCCTCAAGTTCTACTCCTATGAACTCCACTTATGTTACTAGAGAAGAAATGGAACAACTGATGAATACATATAGGCATAATATTGTCTCAAAAGTATCTGGGGTATGCAACAACTTGAAAACAACCATTGTAGTAGATGTGTCTGAGTTGTGCAAAGAAATGAGAACAACAATAAATTCAGATTATCAAATTCTTCTCGACAATCAAAACCATTTCTTCCAACAACAACTATAATGGCAAGAAGACAACTACCAAGCATTCCATTCTACCATGCAAAATCATGTCGATAGCAGTTTAAGTTCGATCAAAGCTTATATTGACGAACAGAATACCAACGTCTTCGACAAGTTATCTGCATGGGAATCAAACATGGAAGCCATTATAGGTTCTCTTCATGAAGATGCTCCTACCTATATGAGCAATGTTCTCCAACCTACATCAACGTCTCAACAAACTCAACATTTTCGAACACCAACAGCAGAAAGAAAAATGAAAGGAAAAAAGGTACAATCTTCACCACCACGAACAACCTTTCCTTTGAAAGACTATTCTATGGAGAAATACAAAAAAGTTGCAAATTGGATACTAAAAAATAATTCAAGGTAACCAGTAGATATCTATTTTATTATATTTTATAGTATTATTTTAATCTTATTATTTTCAAACTAAATGAAACTATATTATGTAGCACATTGTGGGATGACCATTGTAACAACATGCACGGAAGAGACTTCCTAAAGGCTATCATGGACACAACCCAAAATATACCCATTGCGGTTCGAAATATTCATACCTCATACTACAATAAATTCCATAAATAATATATTTAATTTACATCTACTTCTTTTATTATAGTCTTAATCTAGAGTTAACATTGTTGCGGCGGATCATCAACGATGATTCCACCACCCTTTCAAAAGAATATGCAATCTTAGACTTCAACTACGAAGCAAAGTGTAGTCGTCATATGATGGTCCAAGTAGAAATTCGGGATTCAAATAGAATTAGACAAGCAGAAAATTTACATATCTTGCAACAATATGTAAATGGCAATTTGCCAACAGTCGGACGTCCATGGATAAAGTGCAAGTACCTATTAATTCCAACTTTCTTCCCAAGCAATACATAGTATCTATTTTTTGTAAATATTCCCGAATGGAAAGTTCACATATACGACTGCAGCAACAACACTCATACAACAGAAGAAATCAAGGCACATTCAAATGGAGTTGTTGATCTCACAACATGATTATTGATGTCTTCCAAATTTGATTACTACAGAGGCTATGTGAAGAAAAAATCGAACAAAACAATGGAGATAGATATCATACCAATCAACCTTCTATAGATAATGGGTAAGTTTGTAAAACATTTACTTCTCACTATAATATTTATTTCCTTACTTTATAAAATTGTACATTTATCATACTCATTTCATTAAACATAATTTTTTTTTCATAGGCCAAATTGTGGAGTTTTTTTTACTCAAATACATAGAGTGCTTCAATGAATACTTTCTAAATCCTCCTTGATTATGCTACAAGTGGATAATCATTTTTACTTCAATTGAGGATATCTGGAATGACGACAAGATGCAAACCCTTGAGGAAGTCCCATAAGTCTTCATGTCGGATGACTTGTTAACCCAATTGATGTTGACTGTGTTTTTAGACTGAGAATTACTTAGACTATTGTTCTTATTTATTTCACTATTTTCAGTACCTTGTAGTTTCTGATTATGTCAACATATAATATTCAAAATTTCTAAGCTAATTTCAGAGGAAGTTACTGCATTTGTGATAGTCGATATCTCCGTATTATGCGGAGAAACAGCTTCACACAGTGTTCGTGGCTCCGCATAATACGGAGACAAGGTGCGCCCTGTATCCGCATAATGCAGACATACGTGCGGAGACAAGGCTTCGCACGGTGTCTCCGCATATGCGGAGTGATCTTTGCATGGTGCGGAAAACACTCCGCAATGTGCAGAATCTCACCCCACACACGGAGGCAATGCAGAGTAATTCTGCACGGTGCGGAGTTAAAGTTTTAACTCCGCATCTGTGCGGAACCACTCCGCACGGTGCGAAGTTGAACTCCGCATCTGTGCGGAGCAACTCCGTACGCGCACAGCCATGGAGACTTCACTCCGTGGCACACGGAGACGTTAATTTGTTTTTCATTTCTTGCAATTAAGTCATCAGGGTAATTCCGCGCGACGTTCTTCAACTTTCATCTTGTACTTTTTATTCATTATATTTTGACTTCTCTCTCGATTTAATCCTTTAAAAATTGCAACCCGAGGTCCTAAAAGTTTTGACACTTCTACAATTCGGTCCCCGAAGTCATATTTTTTTTCCAAATTTGGTCCTTCTTTAGTATTTCGATCATAACTTTTCATACGGTTATCAGAATCGCGCTCATGACCCCAATTCAGAAACGTCTATTCGACGCGCACGTCGTGCCCACCAAGCTATGCTGGATGGGAGTACTTTTCGATGCTAAAATCCGCTATTTTCTATTCCAAAGCGTCAATTCCAGTCATTTTTCCTTACAAAAATCGATGATTTCAATTATTTTCTTTTTTTTTTCGAAATTTTTGCTTGTTCAAATGATAGGGGATTTTTTTCGTTTTTAATTTTTTTCCACACAGAGTAAATGATCCGTCCTGTGCAAAACCCCGCACTTTTTTTATAACTTTTTTAAACATTCGCACGCCGCATTTCTCCATATTAATATTTTATTTTTATTTTTTTTCTCTTCCAACTTCCAATAAAAAAAACATTTCTCTACAATTAATAATAGTTAGACATTGTTTAACAACTATTAAATTATATAATATTTATAAAATTCATTTTTCTTTTCTCAATTACAATTACGGAAGAAAATTGTTTAATCTCCAATTAATAATAACTAGACATTGTTTAACATTACTTAAATTCCATAACATACAGCATAATAATCATATAATAATATTAATAAATCACACCATAATGGGAAAATTATCTACAACAATTGGCATTACAATTTGAAGAAGAATTGGACCGGAAATTGACAAAACAAGATATTGTGAAAAAAGGTGCATCACTTTTTGCACCAGTGTCAGAATTTATATTATAACATATTTTCGAAAACGTCTCACAGCAATCTACAACGTCCTAACCCGGCTTTCCCTAGTTCACGTCGTTTTCAGTCTGAAATTTGCACTTCATTGCAGTTTACCGGCAATTGATTTTTTTTTTTTTTGCTTTTTCATCGTTTTAATTAAGTGGATGTCTATTTAGGTCTTTTTGCTTCAATTAGGGTTTTTGGAAACTATTTAAAGGCTCCTTGTTTTCTTCAATAATACAATTCCATTTTTGGGGTTCTTTTCTTGAGGTTTAAAATTCTATTTTGTTAGCGATTACGCTGGAAAACCGTAAAACTTCCGTTCTGCATCATAAAAAAATAAAAAAAACCCCGTAACAAATTCCATGCACGTAATTTAATTTTTTACATAACAATTTCGAAAGATAAAATTTCTATGGAATATCACTCCGCACACCATGTGAAGATTAATTTGTACTGTACGCACACGGAAACTTTTTTTTTTTCATGCTAACAGTAAAATAACATTTTTACTAGCCTAAATTGTCCAGAACAATAACATTTTCACTGGGCTAAAGTGGTCGGCGTTGGAAGACAATGGCGTCAATTTTGCATATAGTGTCCATATGTTGATCGGAATTTAAGCTACAAATTATAACTTCTTTCTTGGTTTCTAAATATTCCAAATAAATGTTCATTTTCGCATGTTTGCTTACTATATTTGCTACGCTAACATAACCTTCAACATTACAATACCCGTGCATTGCACGGGCCAAAACTAGTGTTTTATAAAAAAGTTATCTAGTATTTAATCTATTTTATTATATCCCTCCTTGCAGAAGGGAGTCATTGATTCACTATTCATTTTTATCACATTTATTTTCNTAATAGTTGTTTTTTTTTTTAGTTCGAATATCCTTGTGGATCGGAATATCATCGTGCAATTATTGTAGATTTCTATCTGAAATGGTTTGGTGTTGTTAATAATTCAATGTTTTTAATTGGAATTTTTTATTTGTGATGTGGTGTTTCTGAGCAGAAGAAGGCATCATGAATATGAGAAAGATGGGTTTATAGTGGATGATGTCGAGGATGAAGAGGAAGAGGAGGAAGAAGGTAGAGCTGACAGTGGCGAGAAGAGAGCGAGAAGAGGCAGAAGAAGAAGAAAAGGAAGAAATTTTTTTTTATTCATATATTTGTAATTTTTTTCTTCATTTATGTTTGCAGTAAAATAACTGAAAAGTGAATCCGATTGTATAAACATTCATCGAACCATCCATATTTCCGCTTGTGCCATCATCGTAAACTCCCTTATTATCGAAAACCGAATTGATGACACCACAATTTCATCTAAATCTATATCTTTTGCCATTGCAGCAAAAAAAAATCCCAAAAAAAATAAAATTGTACTCCACACTACGCGGATAGCTCTGCACAGTGCGGAGTAATGCTCCGTGTAGTGCAGAGTTTTGACTCCGCACTGCGCGGAACATTTTTTTTAATATAGTGTAAACAATAATATATGATAAACACAGAGAAAAAAAATCATTTCTATCTTGTATATTTTAAAAATGTACAATACATTTAAAAATAATATTAACCAAATTTACAAACACTTATTTTTAAACTTAGGTGATAACATTTGTTTACAAATCAGAATTCCTTCCCCCGAACCCCCTACAAGAGTGCTGCCCCATCGACCACCGCGACCTGACTAGACAAGTCGATCCTATTTCGAAGCGGTAAATCATTTGCATAACAACAATAAATAAATAAATAAATTATGAAAAATTATATTATCTCTAAACTAATAGTTTTCTGCTAATTTGAAGTTTGTTCAATATAGTGGTATCCCGATGCCTCGGTAAAACNACAAAGTTTTATTTCAGAGTTAGTGATTATGCAGGCACTTGAATATTTCTTACTTGTTCAGTGGGTACTATAAATATTTTGGTACAAATCAAAAATATGAATTGTCAAACGTTAGCAAGTTCAGAAAAATTAATATTGTCCCATTAATTTCTTCATTGGAAAAAAATTTGGCTACCAAAAAATTTTCATTTAAATCTCACTAGAATATTATTATTATGAAATTTTACTAATTATTATGTTAGATAAAAACTTATTGAACGTTCAAAATAATTTAGCTTTCCATTAATATTTGATACACTAACATTAACTTAAAAATGTCAAAGCCCATACATTGTACGGGCATATCTTAATTTGATACACATGTACTTGTACTTTTCAATGTTTAGCTGTGGATGTGGATAATAAATGGGAAGTAAATTGAGGTCTTCAAAAATGTACATAGAAAGTAAATTATGTTTATAATTAGTGCCACTAGTTTGTAGAAATTTCCCTGAAAACCCCAACCAACCTTCACGATACACACACACACACACACACACACACACACTTACCCTCAAGTTCATAATTTGAGTGTTCACGGTGACTGAGAATCTTGGCATGCTTAATCATTTTGTATTTTGATGCTTGTAGATCATATCAAACACAACGATTCAACGATTAGAATTATGTTAGTAAAAATCCAGTTTCCTCATAAACTGAAGGCTTGAGTGGGAAGCCATTATTAGATTTATCCACAAGCTACTGTAATTCCTTTTCCTTTCTTGGGTCTTTCGTTTCGTTGTTGCTTTTTATAGTTCTTTCCCTTTCATTTATAATTCACTATATATGTGTGTGATGTTTCTCAGACATATTTTGGTGGTTGAATATAGTTTAGAAGAATTATTTTTTCATTATAATTGTAACAATTTGTAAACCCAAACACATAATCAAGAAAACAAGATTTGTCAATAGATCATGTGGTTTTGATGGAGATGAAATAATATAAGATGGTGAAAAACTTCACACATTGTCCAAAAGAATCCATGATGAGGTAATATACTTCATGAGGCATCATTCTTGTCTCATAAAATTGATCATTCTATTTTAAAATGAAATGAATATTCATGGCCTTAAGAAACTTCATCCTGGTGAATGTTATGAATATGCTGATGAAGCATGAAATTTTCCCCTGTAAAATTCCCTACTATGAATTTATTGTTGTTCCACTTTTTGAGTTATCTAGCTCTCCTAATAGATACCAAATCTATATCTAAGGATTGGAAATTCTTTCTTGGCAAACTATTTCAATTTCAATAATGCTTGAGTTTTAGTATGGATTTGAGAACTTCATAGTGGACCCTATCTAGTAGTTCAAAATGAAGAAGGCTGGAAGCTTTTGCCTTTGCTATGTTCATTTTCACTTATGTTTTCTAATATCGCTTCTGTAGGGTGATTATGTTACTACAAAATACTCTTTTGATGGTAGAATGGATTCACTACGGACTTTATATAATTTGAATGAAGCTTTGTTTCTTTTCGAAATTGTTAAGAAGCATACTTAGTAAATTTGTCTTCACAATACATCTTGCTGTTTTATTTTTATAGGTGAGTTTGATAGTTTTGAAGAAAATTGGAATATCACTACTGAGAAAAATTTACCTGGATGGAACAATAGTTTCAATTTATTTGAGAATGCATGTTGGTTGCTTTAATATCTACTTTCTTGAGTTTTTTTATTCTTATTTCTTTTTACTTAGTCTATTAATCGTCTTCCATCTTTTCCTCTGATTTGATCTATTTTGAATATCTGTACCAATCGAAAATTTGGGGTTCTTTCGCAGTCTGGAAGCTAAAAGGTAACTTTCCCTTTACTTTCTTCAACAAGTAATATTTATCAAATGTTTTGCTAAATTCCTCGCTAAAAGTCTCAATCGTTGGGATATCAATGTAAACTTTATTCTGCTAACTAAGATTTCATAGCTTTCTGTCCATATTTGTTATCTTAAACCTGTGAACCATGGGTAACGTTTCCAAGTTAAAGTGAAACACTTGCAAGAAGCAGTGAAACACTTACAAGAGGCAGGGAAACACAAGTGCTTTTGGGAGTACAGATGATAATAAGGGCAACATTTACGTGGTTTTTTAGTATATGGACCATGATTTCACTAGCCTCGCTAGATTTTTGATCCCGCAGATTAAAGTATTGTACACCACATGTCAAAGGTTAATCATATTTAATATCAATCCCCTATGAGGTTTTCTAAAAATGTTCATTTCTAGTGTTGTATGAAGCAACTGCTTACTCGTCTTCATTACTTTCACATCAATCATGTGCTTTATAGAGACATCGAAGGTGATTTTGGTTCCATTTCCTGCTTATTCAATTTTTACTCTGTGAAAGTAGAGAGCTAATCTTCAAGATAACATTTTGCTCTCTCCAATCTTCTCATAGATAACGAAGGAAATCTGAAGCTTGCTGATTTTGGACTAGCATGATCATTTTAAAGCGACCGTAATGCTAATCTTAGCATTGTGTCATTACTTTGTGCTACAAGTAAATTTTTTATCTATCCTACCCTATCTTTATAGGAGCGTAATAATTTGGTGGATGTGTAGTATTTGTAGATTTATCAGTTACTTGGTATAGGTTATTGATATTTAATTGTGCAGATTCGTCATTCGCAATGCTATTTTGTCACATATTGTCATTTCTTAAAATAAAATGATGCTTCTTTGCTAAAGCTTGTTCACGCTATTGATTTTTCTACTCATTATTGTTGGAATCGATTTAACATTTCAATTAATCAGGAGACTCTTTCTGTTGCCTAAAATCAGTTACTTCACTGAAACTAGATCTTCAGACTTTATTTGTGTCTTCTTTTCTTTTCTATTAATAATCAAATAAATATATTTTCTTAATTTTAATGTTCTACCAGCATGCAATAGCATATGTCAAAGAAGACAAGTACTATGGTGCTAAAGCAACTATGAATGCATGGGAACCTGAAATACAGTAGCCCAATAAATTTAGTTTGTCCTAGATTTGGTTACTCAGATGTTCATTTGGTGAAGATCTCAATAGCATTGAAGCTAGCGGCATGTATATTTTTGCTAAGTTATTTGTTAATCATAATTTCTTGCATTCCTTTTACTGATTAGAATGAACATTACTTCAATATATTTGCATATATACTGATAGCACGATGCTTGTAGTGTCGTGGAAGATTTTACCTTTTTTTTTTTAATTTTTGGTTCGGATTTTTAAATGAAGAAACGGGAAATTTAAACATTCAATTACATAGCGGTCGATGTTGTGTGTGTATTAGCCACATTGATTTTTCTTTTTTCTTTTTATACTTCGAATCATTCTTATTTCCTTATTTTTCACTTGTTGACTATAGTTTGTTAATTATTTTTGAAAATACTAGTCATTCTCGAAAATACTAGTTATTCTCATGTAGGGGACAAGAAATGTAATTTTACCCGAGCTTTCTACTTAGTTCATTGTGAGGGTTTTTATGCTAGAGTTATTCATTTTTTCCTTTTTTTTTTCAAATGTACAAATGAGCATGTAATTCATGCGAAATCAACACATTTAACACACTAACATTACTTTCATGATAGCTCAACCCATGCATCTCACGGGCAAAGACTAGTATATGTTAAAAGTCTTGAATATCCTTCATTAAAAATGTCTACAATGTTCAATTTGAACTCAAAGTTTATCAAATTCTCCAAACATAAATCTCCACTTCCATTCTCACTTTTCATGCTCAATTTTAATTAAAACCAAAGACAAAAGTCATGCTGCCTCTTTAAACGTCTGAGTGCCATTTTAACTAATTTCGTATTCATTTCACTTTATGTTCACTCGTATCCACTTAAAAATTAATAAAAATAAGTTTTAACTATATTTGTAATGAAATTGAAAGCTTGTGACCTAAAACATGTTGTCATTATAAATAGTTTAAATATGTTTTAACTATTTCATATCCATTGTCTTTTTATTCTCTTGTACTCACGTGAAAATAAACATATGTAAGTTTTTGTTAGGGGTGAACACAATTCGATTTTGGTGGTTTGTGCTATATTTTCAATTCAAGCCATTTCAAAACCAAACCAAACTATTATTTGTGGGTTGATTCGGTTTTAATCCGTGGTTTACCTATCGATATTATAGTAATATATTTAAAACAAGTTAACATATAAATTTAAACGAGAACTTATAACGTTAAATATTAAATTACATTCACATTTGTTTGGTAAAATACATACATGGCATGACGTTGGAATAAAATCTAGAAGAGGTATTTTTACATAGTGAATGTGTCCTACAACCATGCCTGAATTTCAAGAAATTCACTTCAAACTACTCTTGAGCATGTCAATCTAGATGACAGACATCGTTTTTAGATAGCAAGGAAAAACAATTATTAAAATCAAGTTTTAGAGTTGTGTCTCAAAAATCTCCATCAATAAATCTTTTCTAGTAATGTTAATAAATCATTTATCTTAGTCTTCTTTATTGTTTTTGAAAACTTCTTCTTATATTAAGAAAAGAATAATGCTATTTATAATTATTATGATGAAATATTGGTGATATAACATCTCATAATCCCTCACATTTCTCCCTCTTCCCTCTCATCTCTCTCTTAAAAATTAAACTATTCAATCCTATTATTCCACATGGACTGCCACATCATCGATACTCCATCATCCTAATGATAAATATCATTATTCTTGAGATAATTTTATTACATTTGTCATAAAACTTCAAGGATGGGATAATCTATGGGATACGAGGGAATTTGTATTCTTGTTGTCAACGATAATCTTACATGCCATGATTTTCTTGGATGAAATACTTCAACGCTGCACCCATGAAGGCATTGACCGAATCTACACTAGAAAAACACTTAATTTTGTACTATGAAATTAAACCTGAGTACTTTGTTTTCCTTAATTTAATCAAACTTGAACTAGATGTTATGAGATGCTAGGATTTGATGTTATACCATGTTTATGAAGAAATAGAAAGTAACAACTTGATTAAGTGATGAGAACCACGTAGCAACGAACACTATGCAACCCACAACGAGATTGAAGATCCCAAGAAAGCCCAAAGAATTATCCGATTTGAGTTTGAACCAAGAATTAATGAACTAAATAACTAAACAAAAATGAAGTTTGAATGACCTCTTGATTACACAACACGTAATCCGCACTCGGAGTTGAACGCCACAGAATCCTCTTGATAAGTTCAGATTGTTCTACGAATAACAAAGTTTGAAGAGCACAATAGCCTCTCGAATATATATCGATAATAAATTTGTCAAAAGGTCCTTACAATGAAAAATAACTAAGTATTTATAGGAAAACCCTAGATTCTAATTAGAACCGGAAATATCACAAAAAGATTACAAAATATCACAATAATATAGAATTCTAGTGTAATAAGGAAATTCGCGAAAAAAGGAAAAAATCCGTCCAGAATTGTACTATGCGATCCCATGGCTGGAAAACCATGCGGCCGCATGGTTCTTCCAGCTAGCCTCCATCTTCCCTTGCCTCTAACACATTGATCCAAGTGTTTTCCGACCTTGACCCCAACATGAATCTTGCCTCTTTTATCGTGTAGATCATGACATCGTCCATCGTTCCTTGAAGGACCAGTCTTATCGCCTCTTTCACTTGCTTTTCTCTCGAACGTGTTATCAGGCCTCATTCGATAATCAACGGGTCTTGTCCCTGGCTCGACTCTTGGATCACATAATTAAAGGTTGTTTTTCTTTTTTCAGTATTACATACTAGAAATACTTTGGATGTTCTAAAAATGATGTGGAAGAGGAAGGACACTTTCTATATGGTTTTAAGAAATGCTAACAATATATCCAAAACAAGTTTAACATCCTACCATTTGTAAGATAGCATTCCAGCAATATTAACAAAATCTTCAATTTTCAAGTTTTCCTTTTACTCTCTTTAATCTTTATGTCGAACAAGACTTCAATTTCGTTATAGTTATGCGTCTAGAAAAGTGATACTTCAAGTAATATTCCTAGACTTTTGGATCATATCATCACATCCCTCTTCAAAAGAATTCGTCCTCGAATCTGCACCTGCATCGAAAAGAGAGAGATCGGACACATTATCTTATTCAAAAGGATGCGACCTTGAATATGCACCTGCATCAAAAAGGGAGAGATTAGTCACATTAAAAGTCGCTAAAACATTATACTCACCAGAAAGGTCCAATTAGTATGCATTGTCGTTGACTTTCTCCAAATTTTGAAATGGACCATCTCCTCGTGGTTGCAACTTTGATTTCATTTGTTCTGGAAAGCATTCCTTTCTAAAATGTACCCAAACTCAATCTCCTAATTCGAATATCACACATTTCCGACCCTTGTTTGCTTGCACCGTGAAATGTTTGTTTTTATTTTCAATTTGTACCCTTACCTTCTCATGGAGCGACCTTACCAATTCAGCATTTCTTTTACCATCTAGGCTACCTCATTCATTCACAGGCAACGCTATTGAATCCAAAGGTGTTAATGGATTAAAATCATAAACAATTTCAAACGACGAAAACGATGTAGTAGAATGCGTGGCTCTATTATATGCAAACTCTATGAAAGGTAAACACTCTTCATAGGAGAAACGTGAACTCAACCAATATTGTATTTCCGTGGATCCAACTGAGTATTGATCACAAATTGTGATAGGAGAAAGAAAAAATTAAAAAATGATGAAGAATGACTCAAAGACACAAAAAAGTGAAAAGAAGAAGAACGAATTCAATGGACTATTCAAGAACGTAAAAATAGAATAAATTTTGAACGATCCCCTTTTTTTGACTCAAAGCTGAAATTTAAGCCCTGGAAATTCCTAGTAATATCAATAATATTTTTTTTACCTTGGGAACTCAACTACAAATCCAGCAAAACAAACGAAAATTAATTTGGACTTGTAAATAGTCCGAAAACAACTTTGACTCTTTTTTTTTTTTTGTAATTTTTTTGGATCAAAACTCAAGAAATAAGATGGACTCAAAGAACGCGAAGAACAATGAAAAAGGAAAACCAGACTAAAAATAAGAAATAAAAGATATAACCTTGATTATTTTGGAGCTTTGCTCTGATACCAACTGATGAGAACCACATAGCAACGAACACTATACAACCCACAACGAGATTGAAGATCCCAAGGAAGCCTAAAGAATAATCCAATTTTGAGTTTGAATGAAGAATTAATGAACCAAACAACTAAAAAAAACGAAGTTGAATGACCTCTTGATTACACAACACGTGATCCGCACTCGGAGTTGAACGCCACAAGAATCCTCTTGATAAGTTCAGAATGTTCTACGAATAACAAAGTTTGAAGAGCATAATAGCCTCTCGAATATATCTCAATAATAAATTTGTCAAAAAGTCCTTACAATGAAAAATAACTAAGTATTTATAGGAAAACCCTAGATTCTAGTTAGAACCGGAAATATCACAAAAAGATTACAAAATATTGCAATAAAATATAATTCTAGTGTAATAAGGAAATTCAGGGAAAAAGGAAAAAATCTGCCCAGAGTTGTACCATGCGGTCGTATAGTGTTATTCCATGCGGTCGCATGGAAGTGCCCAAGTTCTCCCTTTTGCTCGCAGTATCAAGCCATGCGGTCGCATGGCTGGAGAACCATGACTGGCCTCCATCTTCCCTTGCCTCTAACACTTTGATCCAAGTGTTTTCCGACATTGACCCCAACATGAAACTTGCCTTTTTTTTTTCCGTGTAGATCATGACATTGTCCATCGTTGCTTGAACAAGCAATCCCATCGCCTATTTCACTCGCTTTTCTCTTGAACGTGTCATTGGGCCTCATTCGATAATCAACGGGTCTCGTCCCTGGTTTGGCTTCATCGGGCTCGACTTTTGAATCATATCATTAAGGATTGTTTTTCTTTTTTCAGTATTACATACTAGAAATACTTTGGATGTTCTAAAATGATGTGGAAGAGGAATTACTATGCCCCGGTTCGCTTTGGTTTGGATAAAAATAGATTTTTAGTAAAATTTGAAAAAACATTTGTGAAATATGTGATTGAAAAATTGATGTGGTGCAAAAAAAATTTGAATTTATGGGAAAATGGGATCGACGCAAACAGAAATAGAAAATTACCAACTTTCAGCGAACTTTCGGAGTTGTCCATTTTTGGCGAAATTTTGAGTAAAAATGGGCCAACAAACGTGCATGAGCTTCAGTCCTGATGTTGGATCAATTTCGGGCAAATTCCATCGTTTACGTACTTTTTCCTTCTTTGGCAAATTTTGATTCAATTATATCTTTTCCAAATAAACTCAGATTTGAATTCCGTTTGTGGGGGACGATAATCCTGGAGATTAGGACTATCAATTTTATGCATTATCTTGATTTTTCCATTTTTGGAAAAAAATCGAATTTTTATTATTTTTTTGTTTTTCCGAATTTCTCTAAGGTTTTTTTTCGCTATATAAACGTTGTAAGCCTTTTGGAGGCCGATGAAATGATAAGAAATATTTTTTTGTCTTTGTGAGATTTTTTTATCTTCCCTATAATTCTTTCGCTAGGTCAGTTGGTATCAAAGTTCAGTTCGTTCCTTCACCATGCCGCCAAGGAGACGTCTAGATGCAGATGTATGTGAAGTCGCAGTAGATGAGGTAAATAGATGTGATGAGATCGCACAGCTGCATCAATAAGTAGAGTTGTTGATCGAGCAAATCGTCGCACTCGCACCACCACAGCATGCTCCTGTGGCTGAGCCGCTTAAGGATCTGAGGATGAGAACCCTTTCACACAACCTGATCATCCAATAGATCTGCAAATCCAACGGACAGAAGGTGGCCGGATGACAACATGCGCTGGGAGTCAGGGTTTAAAATCGATATTCCTAAGTTCCACGGTGGATTAAAATCGAAGGAATTCTTAGATTGGGTGACTAAAGTGGAGGAGATCTTGTATTTTATGGAGGTTCCTAGTGGTAAGTGTGTAGCTCTCGTTGCGATGAAATTTTGTAGACGAGCAGCGACGTGGTGGCAGCAAACTAAGGTTACAAGATCCAGGTTAGGGAATACCAAGCTTGCATCTTGGGACAAGTTGAAGAAGCACATGAAGAAGCAATTTCTGCAATACAATTATGTCTGTACCATGTATCAATGATTGTAGAATTTGCGTCAAGGTATGAAGGCAGTTGATGATTATACAATTGAGTTTTACATGTTGATTACTCGGAACGAAGTGATGGAGACAGAAGAACAGTTGGTGTCACGGTATGTTGCCAGTCTTCATCCTCAAATACAAGACACACTGAATATGTTTAATCCTATAACAATTTTTGAATCGCATTAGAGGGTTATACAGAAAGAGAAACAATAGTCCAAATGAAATATGGGATCTTTCACTACAGGGGTTTCTTCCAGCCATCCACAGCAGCAGACAACACGCCCTGGTAATCCTAGTAAGGCTAGTTCTTCTAGGCCAAACACTGTTCTACAACTAGCACGTCCTGGAGGTAATATTTAGCGCTTTTCTTGTGGGGAAATGGGTCATAGGCAGTCCAAATGTCCCAAGAACTCGCGCAGAGGGCTATTTGTTGATGAGGGTTGTGGCGATTTTGAGGAGATGCCTGTATTTGATAATGGGGATGCTGGTGAGGCGACAGAGGATGAGGAGTTAGTTGTTGGTGATGTGGGTCAAGCATTAGTGGTAAGATGGAGCTATTTGACTCCCATAGAGAGTACGAACGACTGGTTGTGTAACAATATCTTCCATTCTACCTGTACTGTTGGGAGAAAAATCTACAGGCTTGTCATTGATTTTGGGAGTTGTGAGAATGTGGTGGCTGAAGAGGTTGTTAAGAAGCTGGAGTTGCAGACTGAGAAGTACCCCAAACCGTATAAGTTGGCTTGGCTGAGAAGAGGTAACGATGTGGGAGTATAGCAACGTACCTTAATCGATTTTTCCATTGGGTCTACCTACAAGGATCAGATTTTGTGTGATGTGGTGGACATGGATGCGTGCCATTTGTTGTTAAGAAGGCTTGGCAGTTTGATCGGCACTCGTTGCATGATTGATATACCAACATCTACAATTTTTTGCTTGGGGAAAAAATATTATGTTGCTGCCCGACAAAAGCCTAGCAAAAGAGGTTAGAGATATTACCAATTTATTGACCAGAACGAAATTTGAGGTGGAGATGGCAGATTCTGGTGTGGTGTTTGTGTTAGTAGGAAAATCAGTAGAGACTGATCAGGAGGTCCCTCGTAGGATTTGGCCATTACTGGAAGAATTTCGAGAAGTCTTCTCAGATGAACTTCCACATGGGTTGCCACCGCTATGGGATATTCAACATCAGATTGATCTAGTACCTGATGCTACCCTTCCCAATAGGGTACACTACAAGATAAGCCCTACAGAATATGAGGAGTTGTGCAGACAGGTGGAGGAACTTTTGGTGAAGGGGCACATCCGGGAGAGCCTTAGCCCTTGTGTTGTTCCTGCTCTCCCCACACTGAAGAAAGATGGCAATTGGCATGTGTGTAGACAATAGAGCAATCAATAAAATTACGGTGCGCTACCACTTTCCTATTCCTCACTTGGATATTTTACTGGATCAACTTACTGACGCTTGCGTTTTCAGTAAACTTGACTTGAAGAGTGGATACCATCAAATTCGTATAAGAACTGGGGACAAGTGGAAGACAACTTTCAAGATGAGGGAAGGGTTGTACGAGTGTTTAGTTATACCATTCGGTCATTCCAATGCGCCAAGTACTTTCATGCGGGTTATGAATCAAGCTCTCCATCCATTCATCGATAAATTTGTTGTTGTTTACTTTGATGATATCCTAATTTATAGTGCTAACGATGATGTTCATGCCCAACACATTCAGGAAGTTCTTTCAGTCCTTTGCAGAGATGAATTTTATGCTGTAGTTAAGAAGTGTACCTTTCTTACTGAAAGTGTTGTTTTCTTGGGTTATGTGGTGTCAAAGAAGGTGTTGGCAGTTGATACGTCCAAGGTAGAAGCGATAAGTCAGTGGCCACAACCTAAAACTGTTATAGAAGTGAGGAGTTTCCATGGTCTTGCTTCCTTTTACCATAGGTTTATACCACATTTCAGTAGCATCGTGGCGGCAATTGCAGATTGTATGAAGGATGGGAAGTTTCGGTAGACTCCTAAGGTAGAGGCGTCTTTTCAGTTGATAATGCAGAAGTTGACAACTGCCCTAGTTTTGGTTTTACCTGACTTTACTCAACCATTTGAGTTGCATTGTGATGCTTCGAAAGTGGGTATTGGTGGTGTGCTGAGCCAGAGTAATCATCCTGTTGTATACTTTAGTGAGAAGCTTTCTAGCCCTAAGTCTCGGTATAATACCTATAATGTAGAGTTCTATGCAATAGTCCAGGCAGTTCGACACTGGCGTCACTATTTATTCCAGAAGGAGTTTATCCTTTATACTGATAATGATGCCTTGAAACACCTTGGAACTCAGGATAAGGTATCTGCTCAGCATGTTTCTTGGATTGCCTATTTGTAGTAGGTGCCCTTAAAAAATCGCTGATGCATTGAGTAGGCGACAGGCTCTTTTAACAGAAATGCGAGTGGAGGTCCCAGGTTTTGACACTATATTTGTAATTTATATACCACTGATCCATATTTTTCACAGGTTATTCGAAAGTTGCAGGAGGGTGTGCATTCGAAATTTGTGTTGGTTGCCGATTTTCTCTTTCAGGGTACTCAGTTATGTATACCTGAGGGCAGCTTGAGGCTGAAAGTGATTCAGGAATTACATAATGAAGGCCACATGGGTTACGACCGAACATTTCAGCTGGTTACTGCTTTTTATTTTTGGCCGTTAGTGCGCAAGGATGTTAGTAAGTTCGTGGAGCGTTGCCGAACATGTCATCTTGCTAAAGGTAGGTCTAAAAATGCTGGTTTGTATATGTCCCTGCCTATTCCCACCTAACCTTGGACAGACGTCAGCATGGACTTCGTCTTAGGGATTCCCAAGATTCATCGTGGATTTGATTCGATTTTTGTGGTGGTTGATCGTTTTTCCAAGATGGCCAATTTCATTCCCTGAAAAAGGACTACAGATGCTGTCACTGTGGCATTGCTGTATTTTTGTAAGGTATACCGTCTGCATGGGCTGCCTATTTTCCTTGTGTCTGACCGGGATACTCATTTTCTCAGCCACTTTTGGCGCAGTTTATGCCGCTCAGTCAACATACAGTTGGACTTTAGCGGTGCATACCACCCTCAAATAGATGTACAGACATAGGCCATCAATCATTCCTTGGGTGATTTACTACAATGCTTAGTTGGTGATCACATCAAATCTTGGATCGGAAATTGTGCCAAATTTGCTCACAATCATATAGTTAACTAAAGCACAGGCTTTAGCCCTTTTCAGGTGGTGTATGGACTTGTTCCTTGTAGCCTTCTTGATTTGGTTCCAGTTCCTACTACCGTTAAATTGCATGGTAAAGCAGAAGACATCATTCAACAGCTGCATCAGGTTCATTCCTATGCTCATGATCATCTACAAGTGGCTGTTGCTAAGTACAAACATGATGCAGATCTTAAGCGTCGCCATGTCGAGTTTGAGGTTGGTGACTTTGTTTGGGCCGTGTTGACGAAGGACCATATTCCTACTCATGAATACAACAAGCTCGTCGCAAGAAAGATTGGCCCAGTGGAGATCACTAAGAAGATTAACCCCAATGCCTACCGCTTGAAGTTGCCCAGTCACATTCACACGTCCGCCATTTTTAATGTCAAAATCTTGTGCTATTTCAGGGTGATCTTTCTGATGATGACATTACCTCCCCACCTAATTCGAGGGAAAAATTTTCTCAGCAAGGGGGGAATGATGTGGTGCAGAAAGAATTAGAATTTATAGCAAAATGGGATCTGCACAAACAGAAATAGAAAATTACCGACTTTCAGCAATCTTTTGGAGTTGTCTATTTTTTGCGAAATTTTAGTGAATTTTGAGTGGAAACGGACCCACGAGCATGACGCGGCAGCTTTGCTCCTGACGTTGGATCAATTTCGGGCAAATTCCTTCGTTGAAGCCGTCGTTTACGTATTTTTTCCTTTTTTTTTGGCAAATTTTGATTCGATTATATATTTTCCAAATAAACTCGGATTTGAATTCCGTTTGTGGGACAATAATCCCGGAGATTAGGACTATCAATTTTAGGCATTATCTCGATTTTTTCCATTTTTGGAAAAAAATTGAATTTTTATTTTTTTTTTGTTTTTCCGAATTTCTCTAGGGGTTTTTTTTTTCGCTATATAAACGTTGTAAGCCCTTTGGAGGCCGATGGAAAAAAAAGAAATATTATTTTGTCTTTGTGATTTTTTCATCTTCCCTATAATTCTTCCACTACGTCAAAAATTGATAAAAGTTGTGATTTCTATTAAATGTATAATTGAAAATGAATTTAGGAGAAAAATAAGTTTTAAGAAATGAGAGCCAAACAAGAACTACATAACACGTTAATTGTGCAGCTGGATTTACCAAACATGATGTGTTGTGTACAAGGTAACTTTGGCAACATTCACAACCAAAATCATGTGTCATGCTCAAACCAAACATGTTTTCATGAGCGGGTCACGCTGGTGGTGCATATTTTCAATGGGGCCACGTTCATAATGCAGCTGGTGCATGGACACGCACCCTTTTAGTACTTTCCTATAAAACACTGATATTTCTCCACTTTCATTTCATCAAACAATTTAGTAACCATGTGTACTGCATTCTTTCTAGTGTTCTTCCTTGGGCTATTGGTTCTCGCGACTCCGGCAGCTGCCCATGGTGGTTCCGCCTATGATGAGGAGAGGCAGAAAACTCTTGTAGACCGCTTTTATGCTAGAATCAAGAACAAGCCATCACATATAGCAGCAATAAAGCCTCGCGATTCTGAACCAGCACTAGAAACAACCATTCATTTAGCAGACGAAGCATACAGGAAAACCGCCATGAATCAAGAGAAGCAATCACCTAAGCCAACAGGTTGTCCACCAGGAGCAACCTCCTTGAATACAGCGGAGGAAGCACCTAAGCACAAGTCAGCAGGTTGCCCACCGGCAGCAACCGCCATGAATCAAGCGGAACAACCAGCTAAGCCAGCTGGTTGTCCACCGGGAGCAACCTTCATAAATGCAGCGGAAGAAACACCTAAGTCCAAGCTTGCAGGTTGTCCACCAGGAGCAACCTCCGTGAATCAATGGGAGAAACCACCTAAGCCAGCAACCGGCACCGATGCTATGGTGGAATGGCGTAAGCAGAAGTACCGAAACCCGGCTTCAATACCAAAAGGGGGAAGTGATTGATGACTTCTGACATGTTGTCAACAATGTAGTTTTCTACAAACCAGAATAATCTTTTCATGGAAAACTTGTATTGCAATCTATGTTGAATGAAATCTTACCATGAAAATGGTTTCTAAAATATCTTCAGTGCCGTGTTTTGGTTATGTTCATTTCACATGGTCCTTTCTTTTGCATAACAAGACATTCGTGTTTTTGGTATATAAACAATTATATGACGGAATCAATGCATTAGGCGCTCGACCTGATTTTAATGCAAATATTGTTAATAGTTCAATTTTGGACAAAAAGTATGAAATTCTTTTTTTACTCGAGTTGTCATTAAAGCTCAAACAATGAGCCACTTTAGTGAGAATTGCTGATCGAGACATATACTATGCGCATTATTATATACTCTACTACTTATTACAAGAAAGAAAAATAATATAAATTTTATTTGCAAAAAAATCTTTTCGAAATATTAAGTCCTTGTTTAATAGAGATCGAAATCAAATTTTTAGTAGATTTTGATAAAAGTTGATGAAATGTGTGATTGAGAAGCTATGTGGGTTGATAAGTGCATTTTACACACTTAGTTTAGGCTACAAACATGGATAATTGCGAATAAATATAATTTAATTTGATGTAATTTATGTTTTGCAGGATAACACTGATGAATATGGCGGAAATTAGGAGAAAAATGGAAAAAAAATGACTAAAACGAAAGAAAATCAAAGTTCAGAGACCAATGTGTAAATAATCGAAAGATAACCCGGAAGAGGAATTGGAGACGTGAAGATGTCGAGGATTAATTGAGCATTGAGGAAGAAGACATGGGAAAAGAGGTTAAAATGAGACAAAGTAAGGTTCGAGGACTAAAATGACACAATTGGAGAGTTGTCTATACCATGCGGCCACATAGTAGAGCTCTCCATGTGGTCGCACAAGACCTAGTAGGAAATTCAGGGGGCCATTTTGGTTGAACCATGCGTTCGCATGGTTATTTTTCAGGCCGAATTTCTAGTTTCCTATTTTGATTAGAACACCTATGAAAATAAATTTTGTGATGCATATAAAAACCCTAAAGCCGTCCAGAATGAGAGGGAGGAGATTTTACAAGTGTTTTGAGAGAGAAAAGAGGAAACAATGTGAAGATCAACTCCAATAACACGAAGATTCAATTCAAGATTAATCGAGGTGATGTCGTTTCTTCACTATTTTTCTTCTTTCCATCATGCTAAGCTAGGTTAATTATGTGCTAGGAGAGCGATGAACTATGTGATATAATCTTTTAATTCCTGATTTTATATTATTGACATTAGAACACGTTATTTGAATTTAAATGATTTATATACATTTATTTCTCCACAATTATGTGCGCAAATGATTGTGTGAATTTGGTGGCATATTTCATACATTCGAGAGAAGGAAAATAGGCTCGACAATGTATAAATCATCATAGGGTCCAATAGGGGATAATGATATACCGCTATACTTTACGTGAATCTCTAAGTACTCACAACAATTCATGCATTCTTGTATATCTGCATTCGTCATAGGGATATAGACGGGTTGTATATAAGAGTATGTTCAACATTACTCGGGAGAGATTGTTGGATAGAATATGAACATTGATTTAGTAAAACTTCAACTATATTGTCAATTTGTAAAATTGGGATTAAAAGAGGGCATTGTAGGGATTTGTGATCTTAGTACACATTTCATTCATTGAATTTAATAACTTATTTTCTAGCATTATTTTGCAATCTAGTTCACTTAGTTTACTTGCAATCACTTTAATAAATTAGTTTAGTCATAATTTTCACTATAACATAAACGTGATAGTTTATAGTTTCGGTTAAGGTCTATGTAGAAAAATTAAACTAAATCATCCTTATAGGAATGATATTCGGAACTCTAACTTCCACTTTATTACTTGTTACGAACCGTACACTTGTAGTGATTTTCATTCGAAATATATTTTTATGAACAAGTTTTTTGGCACCGCTACTAGGGATTTGAGTTTGATATAAAAGTGAAAATTGAGTTCGAATTCCAAAGTACAACCACTTTAAACTTGTTTTTTTTTTTTGCCAATTCCATGGAAAATGCATTTCTATGGGGTATTTAGGTTTTTATTTGCCAACTTACATGAAATTGGAGTGTCTTTCTACGTTTGCCTATCAAACGGACCCTAAAAGGTTAAAAATTTCTAGTTTGTATGCAATTTAATCTTCAACTGATCTCTCTCTTCACCTTGTTCTTCTTCACTCACAGGTTCAAATTCAGTATTAAGACAGGATTTCGCCCTCATTGAATCTAACATCTCTACTCACAATGATTTTAACCTCTTTTTGGCTTCTATCCTACAACCTGTAACTATTGACACCCTCAGGGTAACTTAGAAAAATATATTTTCTAACTTAGGTTCAAGATTTCTCTCACTCTGATGAGAAAATGCAGCACAGCCAAAAATTCTAAGCACAGAATAATCACTTAGTTTACTAGACCATTTTTCATGAGGAGTATCACCATTCAATGTAGCAGATGGATTCAAATTAATCAAATAACAAGTAGTTATAATAGTTTCTCCCCAAAAAAACTTTGGGAAACCATAATTTAATATCATGTAACGTACTTTATCAAGTGTGGTTCTATTTATCTTTTCAACTACCCCAATTTGTTGGGGAGTATAAGAAACAATCTTATGCCTAGTTATTCCATTTTCTTTGTACAAATTGTCAAATTCAGTGTTACAAAACTTTAGGACATTACCAGTTCTTAAAAACTTGATCATCTTGCTAGTTTGATTCTCAACTTGTCTTTTTCAATTATTAAAGTTGTGAAAAGTATCAAACATATCATTTAAAAGATAAATTCACAATTTTCTTGTGTAATCATCAACGATTGACAATAAATACCTATATCCACCATAAGTGAAACTACTAGCGGGACCCTACAAGTTCGAATGTACATATTCAAGCATACCTTTAGTTTTATGAACACTCATGGATAATGAAATTCTATGATACTTACAAAGCACACAATGATCACAGAAAGATAAATCAGACACACAATCCTTTCCAAGCATACATTTTTCATTAAGGAGCTTAAGCCACTTAATACTCACATGTGCTAGTCTATTGTGTCATTTATATGAGTTATCAGCCTTAGCAGAAGAAATAGAGAAATCTAAATCTCTTATCACTTCTCCAATAGTGATATAAATATCATTTTTTCTGATTCTCTTAATAGAAATGAGTACACCGTTAACCAATTTTAAAATTCAATTTCCAATTTTAGCTATAAAGTCAGCTTTGTCAAATCTTCCCATTGAGATTAAATTCCTAGACAGTTCAGGAATGTATCTAACATCTTTTAAAATATAAACAAAATCAGTGTCAAATTTTGAAGTAATATCACCAATTCCAACAACAATATAAGCAGAATTGTCATATAGCACAACATGCTCATCATTTGATTCGTGCAAATTTTCAAAGTAAACGAGAATTGACAGTTAAATTCAATTTAGGACAATAAGCAACATAACATGTAATCATATAAACCTCACCATCATCAGTATTGGAAATAGAAGACATAACATTTACTTCATCTATTTCTTTATCCTTTAGCTTACCTCTCTTTATATAAATCTTTTATAAAATGTCCCGTGTTCCAACACCCATAACATTTCTTAAATTTGGTCCTAGATATTGATCTACACATACCATTACCCTTCTTTTTACTTCCATTACTACTTGACTCGCCACCACTTTAGAAATCATCATGACTATTTTGCCTAAATTGGATTCTACCCCTCATCATGTGAATCTCACCGCTTTTTTTATCATTTTTTAGCTCTAATCTCAATCTCCTTACTTTTAAGGGAGCCAATGACAATATCAATCGTCAAAGTGTCCCTACGGTACTTAGCGCATTCTTAACTTCCTTATAGGTATCAGGTATGGAATTAAGCAAAATTATAGCCTTGTAGGCATAAGACACTAACACTTCACAGTTAACAATATATTGAACAACTTTGTTAAACACGTCTAATTTTTCATCAAGATCCTTTGAAGGATCCATTTTAAGACTAAAAAACACTCAAGTAAGTAAATATTAGTCGGAGTGAATTTGAACAAATACAAGTCTTCCAATTTTTTCCTTCTTTAGTGATTTTCATCTTACCCACTTTTTTCAAAACGTCATCAGACAAGTGTAAAATGATTGAAGTATAAGCAAGCTTATTGGCTTATTCTTTTTGTTCTTTTGAAAAATCAACAAAATAATTGACGTTAAAAGTTTAATCAATTAAAAAATATACAGAATCAAATCAAACCACACAAAGTAGACCTAGGGTCGCAAACAGTATATACCATTTTAGATTTACAAGGTTTTGTAAGATTCTCGATCTTAGATCAAGGGAATGTTCAAATATATAAAGTTTATGCATTCTAATAAATTAACGGTGCAACAAGAGATCTGCCAAACAAATAGTTTTATGCACAATATATCACAGAAATAATATGCTGGTTTTTATCACTTTAGTAAATTAGTTTAGTCATAATTTTCACTACAACATAAACGTGATATTTTCGGTTAAGATCAAGGTAGAAAATTGAACTAAATCAATTCCTATGGGAATGATATTCGGAACTCTAACTTCCACTTTATTACTTGTTACGAATTGTATACTTGCGGTGATTTTTATTCGAAATATATTTTTGTGAACATGGGTCCTATGAAATGTGTAATTAAAATTAATTGTTAATTTTAATTTTAATTTTAATCATATTTTTTAACAGTACCAAACAAGAGTCAAGATAAAAAAAAAAAAAAAAAATTTACTGTATCTATATTTTATGAATGCTATAAATTCTTTTAGCCTATGTGTGGAACGCTTTTAATCCCAATTCTATCATATTTTAATAGATTGGTTAGAATTTTCACAATAAAATAATTGATCCAAGGCAATGATCATTTGACTAGATGTAGTAGGGTAGGGGTACATTTTATATATGCAACTATTTTACACTCCATGTTTATAGAAAAATGACACGACTGCACCTCAATGATTTTATACTTACCCAACAATGAATGGAAGCAGTTGGCAAAAAGCAATTACATTTGACTTGTCAATTGTTGTAGACGTCTAAGGTGTGATAGAAATAGGGCACATTTTAACGGTAAAAAAATCAATTATTTGTGAAAAAGAAGCACTTCCAAATAGAAGATTAAAAACAAAATTTTATTTCACATGTGTTATATCTGTATTTACTAATTTATATGATTTTCATTTAAGATTTGACGTCCTTGGAGATTAAAATCGATTTTTTTGTAAATTTTGATAAAAAAAAAATGTGATTGAAATTAATTATTTAATTTGACTTAAATTAAATAATGGTTTTTAGTAAATTAAAATCTTGATTTTAATTTCCACTTAACAGGGACATTACATGCAAGTAACATCACCAAAGTAGTGTCGCATTATAATCCTTAATTGGAGTCATTTTTAACAAAGTCAAAATGTAACGATCCACATATAGGATTCCATGTTGGTTTCAAGTAGAATGATGAGTTCCACAACTGTAAATAATAGATGATTTGCTGATGCTAAGATAGTTATTCATGTTGAATCTCTATGATAGATCATCAGATAATCTTGTTCAGGTAACAAGCATCCATATGTTTTCTCCAAGTGTTCCCACTTTAGTTAGATTAACTACTTCAAAAGAGAGAGTACTTTGTACTATATGTGCAACCCTATCTGAAATAATGCTATGGCTAGGGACGGCATAAGAATTTTCATCATGACATATAACTTACTGTCATAACTCTTTGCAATTAATATGTCGCTAGTACTACCATTAGTTAATCAATTAAACAAATAACAAAGTTGACAATAAATAATAAATAAATACATTGATATTAAGATAGTATTTTTCCCCTCGCATGCATTGGATATTGAGCACTATATATGCTTGAACATTATGAATTTGATGGCTAGGAAACATGGGTAAAAGTTGGAAAATTTCATTAGGGAGATTTTGTCATGGAAGGGATAATAAGATTAGAATCTTGGGACAAGGTGAAAAACCAATCGATCATTAGTAATAAGGTCAAGAACCGATTAACCAAAAAAAAAAAAAAACATTTGAATCAAGGTCATGCACCAACCAAAAATAAATAAATAAAAGAAAAGAAAAAGGAAAAACTTTAAGATGTCATTGAATTGGTTTGTAAATGTGCTATAAGGTAGCTGATGTGAATCCAACCAAGAATTGATCTTGGGAACCCACGAACAAGATGAAACCAACCCAAGAAAGCTAGAAATCACGTCGTGCAAAGATCAATCAAACCCGTTGTTCGACCCGTATCAAGAACCGAGATTACGCGTAAGAAATCTGACCCGTTGATTACCCGGAACAAAAACCGTGAAGTGGGAACGCCACAAAAGAATTGCAAAACATTTTGATAAGTTCAAGTTAGAACTTTAAACCACCAAGAATACGGAGGAATAAAACTCTCAAATTTAATTTAATT
>CAIGRB010053577.1:2651-26555 GCA_903798255.1 Fraxinus quadrangulata | reverse complement strand
CCAATTCATCGTCAGATATCCACTGAAGAAGCAAAGGAGAATGATAAGAGGAAGTCCGATTCAAATGCCTCACAGAAAGCCATCGATAAAAAGAGACAACAACCAGATTAATCAGCACTCTGTCCAATCTCTTCCACACCCAACCGTTGTACACCGACCCCCTGAGAACCTAGCATCCTTAAGGCCACAATCATGTCAGAGAAGTTAGTAGTTCATCTATTACGTGTGTTGTGCCCGTGTGCTCACTATCATGAGTAATAACATTAAAATCACTCCCAACCAGTAAAAGGCCATCCACAGTGAGGGAAATGTGGTGAAGACCTACCCACAATTCCCTCCTATAAGGGGAACAAAAAGCATATTCCGAGGATAGGAAAATCGGCCGTACGAGACTGGAATCCTCAACTCTAACAAACAAGAACTGAGGTGATCAACGAGGACATTCAAAATGGTCCCCATGTTCCAAAAATACCAAATCTTATTCGACATATTTTGAACCCGAGTATCAAAACGAAGGAATTGTTGAATAGTATCAAATCTTTCCTGAAGGACAACTGACTCTAAGATCATCAAGAAGTAAATATGGTGAAGTTGAATAAGTCTCTTTAGGCGCCTGCGAGTAGCCATGCTAGCTACACCCGCATTCTAAATAAGGACACTCATAACGGTGGAGAATGAAGGACGTATTGGCTGATCGACTCGTGGTCATCATCCTAGCTATGTGTGATCTAGTATGTCTAGCCTGTGTCTTCTTCCTCCGTGAGTACCGAAAGAAACCAGCATCCTTCCCTCTGTCAACCAAACTAACCAAATCCTCGGAAGAAGACCTACCAAATAGGCCGTGCTGATGAACCTCAATGAGTGGGGTGCTCTTGAATACGAGTCTGCTAAGATGGGATAGATGAAGCAAGAGGCTCCAAATTTTGATGAATGTAAGGTAGGACAGAAGGATCCTCAATAAAAATCTCCTAATCAGAGATACGTAACTATGGTCTCCGCATGATGTCCTCGAGTAGTAGGTCATAAACGACAGTATGTGCGACTAGCTTAGTAGCCTATGTCTGAGTAGTGACAATCGAAATCAATACCATAGGTGGAGTGACTGTAGTAGCAATTGATAAAACATCCCCCCCGGCTAGGGTCGCTGGTGCAGGCGCCATAGAAATAGGTGTAGAAATAGTAGCTGGAGGGGTAATAATAACTGGGGGCCATTGGAGGAGATGTCTGAATATGTATCCTAGATGATTGTCTCCTAGATGCACAGGAGACTAGCAAGATATGATTCATTTTCAAATTTCAACATGATTTACAAATTTATGGTGTACACTTACTGTTTATTATCTCACTCCCTCCTTTCCAGTTACAAGAAACTAGCGGTGTCGAGGAGGTCAAGTGAGGAGATAGCTTACGGGCAGAATTTATTAAATATGTTCAAGGAATAATTTTTCTGATTATGATTTTAAGTGATTCTTTGTTTTTGGACATTTTCTTCTCTTTAACTTAAACTTCACACTCGAATTTGCTTCGAAAAGATTGGATTTTTTTATGAACGTTTTCTTAATCATTAGTCTTTTTATTGCATCAATGATTCCATACAAACTTTTCTTTATGTTACCTTGAACTCTTAAGTAAGTTTTAGTGACACTGGAATTTAAGACTCGAGGTATCACAATTATTCTCTGTGATATTTTGCATATTGTGTGAAATTATTTTTCTTAATAGTTAATTGTGTGATTACTATATAATCTTTCCTTTTCAGAGTTATATGTAAACCTATAAAGAGGGTTTTCTACTTTGTAATAGTTAAGAGAACTTTATTATATATATTTTTATAATTTCCAACACTATTATATGCATAGTTTAATAGCATCATAGGAAAAAAAGTATCATTGTTTGCACCAGTTTATCTGTTTATAACATTTAAAACGAAACGAACACTTTTTATGATTGACTACCTCACTTAACTTGGTTCAAATCTTTTACTCAGCTAAGTTCTTTATTTCATGATAAGAAACATTTATTAATCAAAGAGCTACATTTGCAATTTGTTGAGGATAAGATGTCCAATTCACTAAACTAGAAGTCAAAATGAAAATACTTCTTTCCAATTGTGAAAAATTATTGGAAGAGGAACACTCTTAAAATTTATTATATATCTTAAAATCTGTTATATACAGAGGCCCATGAAGATGCCAAGAATTTTTCCTTTTTCCTACTACTCAAAATAACTTGCTTTTGATTCAAAATTTCTGCAGTTCTTTCCATCCATGTTACCCATAGAAAGGATGATACTGCTGTTTCTAAAAAATAATTAACACGATGAGTTCTAATTTGGAACATGGTTATATTAGCATGAGCAGTACCAAGCTACTGTACACATAAACACTAACTGAATACATACGATATCTTGTTTTTACTAGTTTTATTTTAGATCGTAAAATAGTCCAACATTTCTATCCTAACTTTACAACCTTGCTGCATTATTAATATTAGTTTGACAAGACATTTTTTCCTTTTGGGGGGTGAAAGACAGGCATATAGAAGAGAGTACATTTTCCCATAACAATTTCATGAAATATACATACCATCTTGTGTGGTTCAGAGTTTGCGGTTTCCCATGGTACAATGATGACAGCATTAAGAAGATTAATATCCCACACCAACTTTTGGCGATTTGATAAAACATAACTGCATAAAGAATGATATAAGAAGAAGAATACAACCAGGGGGGAAAATACAGATGAAAAATCAAATGAAAATATATAGAACACCAGTTCTACTTAATCTAGAGCCATTTAATATCGAGAAATGTGACATACTCAATTTTTGACAGGAGTCGCGCATGGAGATTGTCAATGCCATTTAGCGATATCAGGATCTGCAACAGTTAGTAAGTGGCATGAAAACATTGTTTGACTACAAAAGGTTATACTCGTTATCATCCATTAGGTTGCTCCAAGAACCTTATTGTCAGAATACTACAGTGAATTCTATCTATCAGTTTTAGTTGGCATCCATGAGACTATTAAATTAGAACTGGTTGTTTGTCAGGACTGAGTTCCATCTTATCAGTGTAAGTTGGCCTCCAAAAGACTAACTTATATGTAGTTATTTGCCAGTAACCTTTCTGAAAGTGCTTGAGGCATAACCCTTCCATTAGAACCCTGCAAGGTTATGCTCTAAGTGCCCTTTGTCAAGGCTTAAACCCAGACTAACTCATATGCATGCCTTAGAGCACAAGCCTTGGGACATTGAGGCATGCAATCCTAATATCATGCTACCAACTCAACTTTTTGGCATAGATATATTTCATAGCCAAAGAATTTGAAGGATTTTCTAGATTGTTTTTAACAACACCTAGCCCTAAAAGTGAAAAAAAAAAAAAAAGGAATTAGAGATTAGAAAAGAGAACAGGTGAACAAACCTTGTGTGCCTTAATCCTTCATCCCTACGACTAAAGAGAAATTCCTGAATTGATGTTGCAACTTCTGGGCGGCACATATCAGAAGACACGCAACAGGGAACTTCACTCTTTTTCTTTCTAGTATATTTTTTCTGTGTCTGTGTTTCGTTCTTCCCTTTTTTTTGCATATTAAGTCAAACCAAGAATAGTTTTTAAATAACTAGTCCGTTGTGTCATTTCTTTTAGATTTTTAGTTCTAGCTATAGATTAATGCTTCTGCATGTTGATCAATATTGGTACCAGGGGGCAATGGTTAATCCACCATCTTTAACCTAGGGGCCTCTAATATAATATCATAGAGATTCACAACATATATTGTATTTAACCATCAAAACAGAGCAGAAGTTGAGAATGATAACTGTCAAAAGATTTTGCAGCCGTGAAGTCTTAATGAACTCAAAAACTTGGATACACATAGGAAGAGCACGCCACACGGCAGAAGCACACAAAAAAGCATCCTATTTATCCATATAAAGCAACTTTACATGATAGTTCTTTTTTTTCCCAAGCAAAACACCAACACAGCTTTAGTGGGTTTTCAAACTCCTTGGTTGATGAGGGTTTGGATTCTCCGATCGTATATAAAATCAAACTCATGAGAACAAAAGTAAGGGGGCATAAACCTGACCTCCCAAAAGCAAAACAATTAAATGCATGAAAGAGTGAAATAAATGGAGAAGTGCTACTTCCTATACAGAGAAATCAAGTGAGAAGCAAACTAAAGAAAAACCAACCTAGTAATAAGAGAAACAGGAAAAAAAAAATGCATGAACTCATCAAAAGAAGTCAACTAAAGAATTTTACGAGCATGAGGTTTGATAAATATACACAGATACATGCATGCACGTGTGTACTTACCCTTTCCTGCTGAAAGCTCAAGTGTTTCAAGACATGAAAATAATCCACAATGTTTCTAAGAAACTCAGAATCACAGACCACCTCAGTTGGATGAAGTATAACCTGAATACAAAAGTTACAAGTCATCAACCCCAGTCAATAATCTCCAAAACAAGAATAAGGAGAAGTAACGGTGAAAATTACTGAGCTCAAATTTTGGAACGGCTAAAACTCCTAAGAGCTGAGGACAGAGTGACTACCTTGACTGATAAATTAACATCAGAATTTGTCGGGGAAAGGTCAATTTTGATATTCAGAGAAGGCTGAATTTCAAGAAGATTTTCCTCAGAATAGACCTGCAGCAATTAAGGGCAATGAACTATTCATGAAAGATGTCAGAAACAATTAATCTACAACATTTGTTTATTAATTGCAGGCATTTCTAAAATATGTGATCGTTTCAGTGGGAGAAAAATAATGAAAAACAAATTGGCTGTTAGCAACACCAATCATTTAAAGTCTAATCAGAATGTGCATCCAGCAAATACATGAGAAACAAAAACACAAGGACTTTAAATGATGTGTACTCTTGTAAAATTGACCCTCTAGACAGAGCATGCTCTAGATCACAATTGGTATATCCTGATTAAAATTGTAGCAATTTTACACTATATTACGGTCAAAGCTGCACTACATTGGCAAAGTTCGGGGTATGACCATAGTATCTTGAATCCATGAAATCAGAATTTGTCATGCCACTGTGATGCTGGTAATGTAGACTACTATCATGCTTCCAACTATAAATATGCAGTTGTGCAGTTTCAAAACTTGTTGAGAGGAAAGTAGAAAGACTAGTTGCCATGGGACTGGATCAGTGAGTGGTGCATTGCATCAAAACTTATAACAAATATATACAGCACTCAATAAGAATTAAGACCCGCAATAAAATTATTTAAAACCATCAAACCACCTTCTTACTATTGGATGCCCTTTAGAAAACGCTACCCGTGTGCAAGCAAAATATTCAAAAGACAGCAATATATTTTAAAACAAAGAAATATTTTGCTTTTCAGAATTCAAAGAAATTACAAAATTCTGTAATATTAACGCTCCGGAAAATGGAATACCAGTACCCTATTAAATATACAACCTCCAGAGAATATTAAGCAGATGCGCTAGATGGCAATTATCTTAGCTCTTCATTGATCACACAATCAACACTCAGTAGTATGCTAAAATAAGAAGCCATGCACTGATAAAAAGACAGTCGATCGGTACCAACACTTGTCAAAGCATCCCTTATTTTTTTGTAGAAGCATTTGTCATGGTATTGGATTTTCACGTTTAGCATCCATATTTCAAAACTTTTCTCATGGAAGATAGAATTAAATTAACATATATAAGACTGGAATAAATTTATACGAACCTTTTTTGTTAATAAAATAAATTGATTGTTACATGGATTAAGCAACTGCACAGACTTGACTGAGGCAGTAACTACTCCAGATTTCTCCCAGAGCTTGCCCTCAACAGAAATCTCATCTAGCATCACATCGGCAATAGCACAGCCCAAGTCCCTAAGTATGATAGGTGTCAGAATTTCATTACATCCTTAAATGGAGGATAAATAAAACCAAAGATACAATTCCAGTAATGGCGCAACCCAGCAAAAAATACTAATGATGTGTAATTATTATTGATGTTGTTTATGATTCTGATAATGTTGTTACTATTATTACAATTATTATATATAGGAATTTCAATTGCGCTCATATTTACCACTGAAGGAATTGGGTTAAGCTTTCCCCAGCTCCTTCTCATCAATGGACTTAATGCATTAATAAAAACAATAATGAGTGCAAATTATATGTCAGTAACAAAAGTTCCTTTCAGGATCAAACTGAAGAAATTGTGACATATAATAATGCAAATCCCAATAGTAACATGCAAAGAAACAATAAAAAAGTATAGATCTCTAATAAAATGCCATTGATAGCTACTAGTTACCAGATGCCAGAAAGAAGATCAAAATCTCAGCTTAGTAACACAATCAAAATGCAAACTAATTGAACATGTGGGATCATCAAGTACTATAAAGGAAAAAAGAGATGCAGTGGAAGATATATAAGAAGAGATGCAATCTGCATTCGAGGCACTGTGGAGGGAAAGAACAGTATCCATGGACCATGATGATCTTATGAAGCGCAAAACTGAAAAATTGCACATTGAAAGCAAATGTTTTGTCAAAGGTAAAAAAGCTTGTATTAGACAAGAGAATGCATTCCCGGATATCTGTCACAAACAATTTAATCTGTAGCCTCCTGTACCTTGTTGTTGATAACAGCAACACCAGCACAGATCATAATTTTTTCAACACAAAATAAACTCTAGACATGCAGTGTTTTTAAGGTTCTAGAAGTCCTAAAAAAATCAGTAACTACTTCAGTGCAGGCACTGATATCTTTGAGGACTACTAGAAGTAAGTGAGGAATAAATATAAAATTCTATTAAAAGTTTCTTCCAAAGTACAAGAAATAAGTCACATACACACTCAGAAGTGTTGCATAAATTTCACGAATGTTGAACTTGATTGAAGAGAAGAAAACTTCATCCATCAAGGAAACGTCGCCATTTAGTAAAGGAGAAGGATGGAATTTTGTCGCCTCATAAATATCCTGCACAGATAAAATTAAGATTCTCAGAAAGAACAAAACTATCAAAATAATTTCACACCACCCCTTCTAGACATCATTAATAAAAGCCAAGGCCCAAAGGGAAATGCATACCTTTATTACGTCATCGGAAATAACACCTGAAAATTGGCTAGAATCATCTGTTCCACCAGCACCAAGCATCCCACGGGACAACCAGTTTAACCATCCACGGGGCTTGCTGGGAAGACGACTATCTTCCAGAGATTTTTCAAAAATTACAGCATTGCTTTCTCGGCTGGAGGGTGAATTCACTAGAAAATCCTAAAAATAAGAGACTAACATTCACAAAAAGCTTTCTGTTCAATTAATTCAAAATCAAAATAGACACTTTTATTATTTTTCGTTCGTGCTTTTTATAGGAGGGAAGTAAATTGGTATTAGATAAAAAAGTAGGGCTTCGATAGAGCTTAGCTCCCAAATATACCAAAAATATAAAGATAACAACCAAAGATTCAAATGTAAGAAACTAACTGGACCAGAACTCGACTACAATTTCTGAGCATGCTAAGCATCATTCTTACCTCTAGCTCATGTTCGGCCATAGATCTGTAACCCAAGATGTCATCTATATCAGTTGCTTTCTCCATTTCCTCCAACTCCTGCTGGACATCTTCTTCTATCACCTGATGATCACAATTAAGTTAGACAAAGAGAATGAGAGCAAGAGATAAAATTGATGAAGTAACTGGAAAATTGAGGCTGGAGGGGAAAGTTTCATCAGGCATCAGCCAGCAGTAGCAATTCACTCTGATATTGAGATGAGGCAGCATTAAGGGAAGGATGAATACCATCAACACTAGCGCTCATCTTCTGAAAAGATACCAATCTTAACAAACTGTTCATAGTTAGAATGCCTACTTTAGATCAAATGGCAGGACAAATTCGAGAGGATTACATAATTGAGACATTACAAGCTCTATCAAGATACTCTTCGTATTCTTCTAGAAAAGAATTATCATTTTGTCAGGAAGTTTAGGTGGAATCTATATGAAATTTTGGAGATGTTTTTCTCATTCTGTATTCATTTTGCGTGCATATGCTCTCATATGGATACTTCGGAGTCTGTTTTTCTGTATCTTGCAGCACAGAGGTTGAGCTCCCAAGTTACTTTCTATTCCAAAATATATTTCCCAAATAAAGGGTAACTAGCATATGCCAAAGTCTGCACTTAAAGGACTCAGCTGATTCACTATCATCCCAGGCAAAATGCTGGATTCTGATCTACTGGCCCAAAATGCTTAAGCCCATGGTGACAAGCATGAGCAGCTGATATCCTTCCATTTACACAACTGCCACAGAACTCATGAGGGATGGCAGTAACAAACATCACAACTTAAATATATCACATCATCACTGCTTCAAATTCATGGCCTACTCCACATTCCCAAATTGCCCAAGTGGATAACATTATGAAGTTGGCTCTAATACCACTTATAAGGACCTAGGTCACCACAAAATATACTAAAACCCCCACAAAGGAGCAAACCAAATTATTTACATGACAGGTGTTAGAAAGATATCTATTCACTCACTCTATTTGTTCCATCCAAAGAAGTCACATAATGAAACACCAAGGCTTTTTAATACCAAGAAAAGGGAGTCAACTATACAGTGATTCAATAAAGCAACTAAGTCCGGCATCACCATCGTCACTCAAAATACAAAGATCATAAAGTTCCACAACTCTACAGAAACTTCACATCCTCTTCTCTCTCTTTACACATGAAGCATGAACCAATTTATACACATCCTTCAATGCCTGCTCAAATTGTCAGCTGTCAACATAACATGCTCAGTTCAGAAAAATCATACCATAAACCTTCCAAAAAAAAAAAATCTCTGCCACTTACTCACATTAGTAGGTGACACAATGATTCTATGGAGATCAATCTTTCCTAGCTCCTTTCACACTGCCTTTTGGACTCTTTGCATTCAACAATAAACTCAGATCCATACTATACATTGCCATTGGATATTCAGTGTGATAGAGAACTCTTTAGTTTCTTGATATGACTTTTGACTTTTCTGAAATTTTGTACAGGACACCTCGTCCTCTTATTATATAAACTCTATAGTACGGACACTTTAACTAGGGTAGCGTGTCCGTGTTCAACACGTGTTAGATACCGACACTTCTAAGTTATTATTAAATAACAAATAAGTATTCATATTTAAAAGATTTCAATAACAAAAATTAATAACAGATATAAAACTAAATTTATACTATATAAAAGAAGAATTTTAAAGAAGTTAATCAACGTGTCAACGACGTGTGTCGGTATTTTTTAAAAAAATCATTTGTCAACGTGTCTGTGTCGGTGCTTCATAGTATATAACTTTAGATAAACTTTATTTGAATCAAAATAAAACACACCCAACCGCACACATACGCTTGGTCATATACGTGTATGTGTGTGTATGTGTGAGTGTGAGTGTGGCATTGTCATCACCTGATCCTGTTTGAGGCATTTCAACTTGATCCTGTACAAGCTCACGTATTTCCGACGACAGTTTCTGTCACAAAAGTTCAAAATTTGAACATTTGCATTTCAGAGAAGGACAAAATGTTGTCAATCACAACATGTCAAATATGATCAAATTGATAATCAACCCTCAGTCGTGTACATGGCATGCATACATGTAGAACATTAATTGAAATGAATGCTATTTAAAGTAAGGCAATGCGACAAAATTTAATATATCACCTGCTGAAAAGAAAAAAAGAGAAGAAAAGAAAGAAAGAGAATGAGGTTTCGGGGCAGGAAAAAATAAGGAAGGGATTAAGAAGGATCAATTTGGACAGATATATTACAACATAATATGAGGTGCATTGACAGGTCTTGAAGAGCTTAACTTTGTAGTTTGACAAATATACTGGTAAGGACACTTCTTGAACAACTGTGGAACAACTGTGGGAGCCTTGTTAGCATTACATGCACTTGGGAAATAAATGCTGGCATTGATTAATCTATTCAAACTAGCTAAATTCATGGACACAAAAATCATGACGCGATTTCTGACCAAGCAAGATCATGGTCACTATTCTAATTTAGGCTTCACAACATCAAGCAAAATTCAAATATCTACTAAATGTGCTCAACTAAACATGACTTTCTCGTCCTACACCATCAAGTATTCAAATGTATAATGGGTCTATACACGATTATCTTCCCTCCTGCTTGTCTCTAATTCCTTCCGCCTTTCCTTACATCACATTTGTTGTGACCTTCCAACCACTTGAATTCCCATTATTTACCCAATCCAAACTTTCTCACTCAATTATATCTATTAAAAATTCAAGATGATGCAGCTAGTTTACTTAAATTATGCACCTCAAAAGAAACTCTCATTTGATAAAAGTTTCATTCTAAATAGATTGTGATTTAGATAAATAATGTATGATATAATGACATTCCAAATTATCATAAGCAAAATGAGAAAGAGAAAAGGAAGGCCACCTCAAGATGCAAGGATGGTGCATATCTGACAAAATGTACTAGACTAGATGTGCATATCACTAAAACATGTATTGCAATTGCAATTGCAATTTTAGAAAACAATGATGCCATGTCTAATTGTCAGCATACCAATAGAAGAAATTGACTATTTCATAAAAAATAAAAAACTTACAGACGCTCTCCTAGATATTTCCAAGAAGTTTTCCTCAACCTCCTTCGAACATCAGAAAGAACAGATTGTTGAGCATATTGCCACCATGCGATTTGCCACCCCTTGAGCTTTCTATCTAAAGGAGTCCGCCAAGGACGATAACGTCCATATCTACAACATCAAAAGAGAATAAACTAGTACAGAACCATCTATAACCAGTATTTGTTACCACAGATGATTAAATCTGTATCAGTTAATGGATATATCGAGTTCAAAACAATTGAGAGAAATTTTTGAAAAAAAACCAAAGAAAGAGAGAGTAGTACATTGGAAGACATAAGAGACAAAGTTGTATAGATAGTGCCCATCATTAAACTTTTGAATAGTCAGTCCGTTTTTCTCCAGGGGATGTACACAGGGTTCATTATCTCACCTTTATGATCAGTCTAGAGAAACTCCTTTGGTTATTTTCCAGTTCCATCAGCGAAACTTCCATTCTAAAATTACCAGTGCTATTTTTCATCCCTAATGAGTATCATCTTTGAAGGTGTACTTTCCTTTTTATATCCTAAAGAGTAATACCTTTGTGGGAGGCATACGCTTCTGTGCGCTGTCTTCTTAGCAACTAACTGAATCAGCACCTATACAGGAGCAAGCACCTTCAGGGGTTCGAGTTATAGGTAACAATGGATAGCTTAACTCCTGTATCTGGAGCCTCTTTACGAAGAGGATAAAGTTCAAATGAAAATATTTTTCTATAATAAAGCCATTTTGTGCAACTATTACTATAGCAAAGACTACATTGAAATACCAAAGGAAGACCTCACTATCCCTAAATAAAGATTATGAGATTGATTTTCATCGTATATTGCAATTAATCCACCTTAAAGCACAATTAGACCTCAAAGTTAACCTCTTGGATCTATCCACTCTACATCTAGAGATGCACAAACTGTAGATCAAATGAACACATATGACATGGTCCAGATGAACAAGCAATAACAATAACAAGCTAACCCTTACCTATTAAACTTGAGATCAACAACATAAATCCTTTATAATCACTCATTCAATCCTACACTACATTTATTGAAAAAATAAAATCAAATATTTTCTAATCACATCAGACCATGTGCTTGTTTGCTTTCATTATAATCTCCTTATAATTCATAGGATCCAATCCACAACTATTACCCACTTATCAACCACGCATTTCGATCACATTATAATTCAGCAACACATAATGAAACCCAAACAAGCACCATATTGGTTTGGTAACCCTCCTCTTGTAACATGTTTTACTATGATCGACACCCCTCTTATAAATGAAAGCTTCTTTAGGTCAAAGCAATACATAGTCCAACCACATAATTTGTGATTCCCTCAATTTATCCTCAACTGGTACCACTTTAAAATGTTTACGCATATACCCATTTCTTATTGTATCCGTCTAGTATTGTCATGCATAAACTTAACGTACTTACTTTTGCTTGGTTTATCGTATGGACATTTATCCTTTAGTGGCCAAACACTCGGTTCCATAAAGCCTAATTGGTCTGATAACCATTCTGTAAAGTTGTCTTTTCTTTTAATTTGTCGGGTATCTTAGATCACATGAAAATTATCTAACAGTTCTCCATTTTATACATCCACTCTATTACTTCACTATACATCTTCTTCAAGTCTTCAAGACCTCCTGTTCTAATCATCAAGTCTAAACACCTAAACAATCACTCTTTAGCACATAATGATCTGTTTTGACTCCATTTTATCCTTATTCCAATTATCATTAAAAGGACATCCTATTTACTATATGTTATTTTCTATTTAAAACCTTCTGGTTTTAACGGCTTCCTGGCTTTTCAAGAATATTGACCCTATCCACTAGATTTTAGTGCGCTTAATAATTGTCATTTTCCTGTACAGATTTTAGTGTGAAAGGCCCAACCCCAAAGAGCGAATAGTCCTTTGATTTTCGCAAATATCACCACGCATTTGATCCCTAGGGATATACTTTTGTTCACTTCTACGTCAAATTCCATTTAAGGAGAAACCAAAAGTACCAGTTATCTCCCTCCGCCATGCTTTTCGATAGCATCCAAAACTCGCATCATTTTCATGTTTGGCAGGGTCGCAAAACCGCTAGGGGAGTGGCTCTGGGTGGTTCTCACTTCTCCTTGTTCTTGTTCCTAACTCATCCCCAAGTAGTTTCCCAATGTATGGCACTTTTCGCCCTACTCACCACTCTGATTCTTCTTGGGTAGGAAGAAGATAAGAAAAGGCGAAGCATTCTCTACCGTTGAGGTCTATCTTCCTATCAGAAGAATCTGGGTGGCCAAACTTATTCCAATTCCGAGATCTCGGATCATATCAGTATATCATAGAATTTCAACTCACTATATATCTGATATCTCCCTCCTAGTCTTGTCAATTAAAACTACGTCGTTGACAAATAATATTAATTAATTGACCTCCTGGTTCCATGGTTTGGTAAAGATGGAGTTCAGGTGCATAAGGATAGGTGGTGTCAGAAGTAGAAGGGGGATGGGAATGAGGGAATATCGAGTTTTTTCTATTTTCCTAATCAAGTTTTATGTGGTTCTTAGTATATTTAATTGTTATCATTGGTCAAGAGAGTTCAGGTGCCGAACACTGGTTGAAGAATTCAAGATTTATCATTTACATGCAATCAAGGAACAATTTTTTGTTTATAGCTGTCAACTTTTTTTACATTTACGTCTCTTTTTGGTTTTTGGTTTCTCTCTCTTTTGGGTTCCCTGATACTTCATAACTTTACATGCTAAAAGAACCTCTTACTGTCAAGACTTCTGCTTATGTTTGGTGGTACAGCTGCATAGGCAATATTGATCATTTTTGGGAATAAACTGACTATAGATATTGATACTTTAGAAATTACCTCGTGGGTAAAAGAAAAGAACTTATAGGGCCTGAAACATGGAGGGTAAAATAATATGAACTACATATATTCAATTTGCACAAAAATGTACATCAGTAAGAATAACCAAAACTAAACGTAAGGTACTATAACTTTCAGACATGAACTTCAGGGGCAACCAAGTTTAGTCTTGAATTCAGAACAATGAAAGGAAGTTTTGAATCATCCAATCACTGAAAGTGTTTAAAAATTGTGGAAGTAATAAAGATGCAGCTTACAATTTCAGTTTTAGAAACACCATTAACAGCATAAGCGTTACTGAGGCCAAAGATAACATTAACTGAACTTACGTCTCTCTCAATTGACACAAAGATAGATAATCGTACAGAGTTAAGATCTGCTGAAGCTGAACCTCATTCATAGACATGACCTACAAAAGCAGCAGATAAACGGTATTAATCAATGAGATGTTTCTCAAAAGATAAGAAAAGAACTCATTGCTCAAAAATGCCTGTGAACAACAAACGAACCACCCGAGTGAAATCAACATTGATGGTATACTGCGGAGCATCTTTCTCGAGTTTCCCTGATCTGTTCACCTACAAAAGAAACGCTACGATCTCTAGTAATTGAGAGATGAGGAACATCTAGCAAATTATTCGATCTCTTATATCCAACCTATCTCACAGAGAAAATGAGAATCAAAACAAAAATAATGTGCAAGACTGGAAAAGATGTTCTCTACAGCATTAGTACTGAAAGATATCCAATCAGACAGTTCAGCAGAAGTTGAAAAGGCCAATTAATGTTTTGGTGCTTTGGCGCTAAGCCAAAAGTTATAGCCAAATGGGGGAGAGGACATATTCATGTAGCCAACCCAAATACTATGATGGCTGTGACAGTATGTTGTGGTTTTTTTCATGAACTTGGACATTTTATGACAGTTCTAGATTCTCTGGCTTCCTAAGTATTCCTTTTCTTTCTATAGTTCTTTTCTTCGATTGTGGCTGTTTAATTATTTGCCTCTAATCCTACAATCATGAGTTCCTGGTCCCAAATCAAATTTATCGACCCAATTGTCAGTCACTGTTTACTTCACTGTTCATCAACATTCTGCTATGATGAGTCTGAAGACTCGGACCAATCGAACAGTTACTGTTTATTCCACTGTTCAATAACGGTATAGCCAACCCCAAATTTATTGGGAAGAAAAGCTTAGTTTCTTGTTTGTCATTGCCTCATTGGTGGTGGTGCTAAGCCCCATATAATCCTGATCTTGACAGTGATAACTTACTTTTGACGAACTACGATATACTTTTGCTGAAATTCTTATTGAACCTGTGGAAAATAATATGTATTATTTAACCCATGTTTGTCTACCATTAATCTAAAACTCTGTTTGCTACCGTAAAATTCTCCACCACACATTCACCCAATAAAATATTTTACGCACAAACCAATAAAGTTACTTTAAATTTCAATCACACATTCTCCAAAAAATATTATTCAAAACTCCATTCTTCTCCCAATAATGTAAGACAAACAAGGCCTCAGTTTCCTATGTAGTTGTAAAATAATATAAATCCTAGGACTCTAAATCCCTGATTTTGTGGGATTAGGTAAAGTATCATCCCTGATTAGGTGGGGATATTTATTTGTTTCCTTTTTAACTTGTTGACCTAGCCTATAAAGGTCACTGTCTTAGAAAATTTATTCTCATTTAACCACATGGTATCAGAGCCGTAAGGCTTACAAGTTTCTGGGAAGAATTTTTCCAGATCTGATCTGTTCTAGTGTGATCTGATTATTGGCCTTCATTGCCTGCAATTTTTTTTCAGATTTCACTGCTGCCGAACTCCGCTTCGTGCGATCTGCCTTAATTGCCTAGAGATCGTGTTTTTTGTGGAAGATGTTGGAGATTGTAGAGATGACTGCTACAACACAATCGGAGGAGATTGTTCGAACCCAACAACATGGGGAATTGCAAAATATCCAATCTGCATATAGACTGGATGGAAAAAATTACCTTAAATGGTCTCAACTTGTTCGCACCGTGCTAAAAGGAAAGGGAAAGATCAGCCATCTCACGGGTACGGGACCGAAACCAGAAGATCCTCGGTTTGGAGCTTGGGATGAAGAGGATTCCATGATTATGGCATGGCTGTGGAACTCTATGACTCCTGAAATCAGTGATACATGTATGTTCTTGGCTACCGCCAAGGATATCTGGGAAACAATTCAACAAACTTATTCTAAGGCTAGAGACGTGGCCCAAGTATACGAAGTTAAAGTGAAGACAATTGCTGCAAGACAGGGGAGTAAAACAGTTACTGAATATGCCAATCAATTGAAATCTTTGTGGCAAGAACTTGATCATTATAGGGTGATAAAAACCAAATGTCCTGATGATGCAGCTATTATAAAGGACTTCATAGAGCAAGATAGAGTCTATGATTTTCTTGTTGGACTTAATTCAGAATTTGACCAGGTCAGAATCCAGATTCTTGGCAAGCAGGAAATTCCATGTTTTAATGAGGTGGTAGCATTAATTCGAGGTGAAGAAAGCAGAAGAGGCTTGATGCTTGAACCGCAGAGCATGGATAGCTCTGCCATGGTGGCTAATGGCGGCAATAATTCAGCCATGAATGTGGAAAGAGCACCAGTTGTTGAAAATGGAAGGTTTGGCCAACCAAAAGCTCAGAACAGTGATTACAAGGATAGCTTGTGGTGCAATTATTGTAAAAAAACACGTCATACTCGTGAAAAATGTTGGAAGCTTCATGGAAAACCCCCAAGCCGAGAGTGGGGACAGAAAAGAGAACAATCAAGGAATAATGGACAGGCCCATGTTGCTGGGATACAGTTGAATGAAACAGCACCACAGGAGATAGGAGGTCTCAACCAAGAAGAGGTTGAGAAAGTGAGATCTCTTATTGGCAACCTTGACAAACCTTCAGGTACTTGTTCATTGGCGTATTCAGGTGAGTTTCCATCCTCTATTGGATTAAATGTCTCTGGTATAACCTTTGCAAACTCATGGGTTATGGACTCGGGAGCAACTGACCATATGACCCATTCACCTAAAGTTTTTTTCACATATACCCCATGTCCAAGCAGTAGGAAAATTGCTACAGCTGATGGTTCCTTGACCACTGTAGCAGGTGTAGGAGATGTCAAAATAAGCCCATTACTGACCTTAAAAAATGTTCTCCATGTCCCTAGATTATCTACAAATCTTGTTTCTATCTAAAAACTCACTCAAGATTTATGTTGCAATGTGGTTTTTCATCATAGTTATTGTGTATTTCAGGACGAGGATTCGGGGAAGATGATTGGACATGCTAGAGAACGGGATGGACTCTACTACCTCGAAACACCGAACCAGTCAAGCATTACCAAGGGCAAATTACCTCAATCTTTTGTCTCCGAGTCTTTTTCATCCAATAAGGAGAAAGTTTGGCTTCACCATCGCCGACTTGGACATCCATCATTTAGAGTCATTAGAATTCTGTTTCCCTCTTTATTTAAAGGTCTAAATGTCGAAAATCTTCATTGTGAAGTGTGCGAACTCGCTAAACACAAACGAGTACCTTTTCCAATTAGTAATAAAAGAAGTTCTATTCCTTTTTATCTTATTCACAGTGATCTTTGGGGTCCTTCCACTGTTCCTAATGTTTCAGGGGCACGATGGTTTGTTTCATTCATTGATGATTGTACTCGTGTTACTTGGATATTTTTACTCAAACACAAATCTGATGTTAGTATTGTTCTCCCGAATTTTTGTTCCATGATTAAGAATCAATTTGGAGTCAATATCAAAAGGTTTCGGTCGGATAATGCTAAGGATTACTTCAACCAAGTCCTATCTCAATACTTTCAAAAGGAAGGAATAGTACATGAGTCATCTTGTGTTAATACCCCACAACAAAATGGAGTAGCAGAAAGGAAAAATGGTCACCTTCTTGAAACAACCCGAGCTTTCATGTTCCAGAAAAATGTGCCTAAATCCTTTTGGGGGGAAGCAGTTCTTACAGCGACTCATCTTATAAATCGTTTGCCTTCTAGAATCTTGGGATTCAAAAGTCCAATGGAAATACTCTCAACATTCTATCCTAACCTACACACTACAAATAATCTTGTCCCTAGGATATTTGGGTGCGTGTCATTTGTCCATGTCCATGGTCAAAATAGGGGAAAGTTGGATCCAAGGGCTTTAAAATGCGTCTTCGTCGGGTATTCTTCAACTCAAAAAGGGTATAAGTGTTACCACCCTCCATCAAAGAAATTTTATGTCTCGATGGATGTTACTTTCAATGAACAAGAGTCATATTTCATCACTCCTTATCTTCAGGGGGAGAATTCAAGAATAGAAGATAAGGACCAGTTTTTCCTCGATCTACCGTCATTTTCCGAGTCCAAATCAGTTTCAATTTCCTCGCCTTGTTCCACTGTGCCAAATCCTGTACATCCTATCTCTGAATCTGAGTCCGAAAATCCCCAAGATAATATCGATTCCGCTCTTGAGAATGTGAGATTTGGCAAGGGTAAGGTGTTTTCAAGGAAAAAGACGGTTGTCCCTGAATCTGTGCAAGTTCAAGACTCCAACCTAGATCCTGAGAATGAGGTAACAATTTCTAATCCTTCATTGCAAGCTGAAATTGAATCACATGTAAGTAATAATGACCAGGACATTCCTATTGCTATTAGGAAAGGAACTAGAGAGTGTACAAATCGACCTTTATATCCTCTTGCACATTTCTTGTCTTTTAAAAAATTTTCACCATCTCATATAACCTTCCTTGTTAGCTTAAATACCGTTACCATTCCTACCTCCTTATCCGAGGCATTATCCAATGAGAAATGGAAACAAGCCATGAATGTGGAAATGGAGGCGTTGGAAAAAAATAAAACTTGGGAATTGGTAAAGTTGCCGGCGGGAAAGAAACCAGTGGGGTGTAAATGGATCTATACAGTGAAGTATAGAGCAAATGGATCAATAGAAAGATACAAGGCAAGGTTGGTGGCCAAAGGTTATACCCAAACCTATGGAATTGATTACCTAGAGACATTTGCTCCGGTTGCAAAGATGAATACTATTAGAATCTTGTTGTCATTAGCAAGTAATTATGGTTGGGAGTTGCAGCAGTTTGATGTCAAGAATGCATTCTTACATGGAGAATTAGAGGAAGAGATTTATATGGATATCCCACCAGGTTATGGGAACAATTTGACTGCTCATACTGTGTGTAAGTTAAAGAAAGCCTTGTATGGACTTAAGCAATCACCACGGGCATGGTTTGGAAGATTTGCAAGAGTCATGGTGGCCATTGGATATAGACAAAGCCAAGGAGATCATACGATGTTCATTAAACATTCACCTTCAGGGGGAGTCACAATTCTCTTGGTATATGTTGATGACATAATAGTGACAGGGGATGATAATATGGAGAGACGGGTTCTAAGTCAGTGTTTGGCTAAAGAGTTTGAGATCAAAATGTTAGGGAGTTTGAAATATTTTCTTGGGATTGAGGTAGCTCACTCTAGACAGGGCATTTTTATCTCCCAACAAAAGTATGTTACTAATCTCCTTAAAGAAACGAGCATGACAGCATGCAAACCAGCAAGTACTCCAATAGACCCGAATCTTAAACTTGGAAATGCCGAGGAAGATGCCGCAATAGACAGGGAAATGTACCAACGGTTGGTAGGAAGACTCATTTATCTATCTCACACGTGGCCAGATATAGCGTATGCAGTGAGTTTGATTAGCCAGTTTATGCATAGTCCTAAAGAAGTTCATTTACAAGCAGCCAACAGAGTGTTACAATATCTCAAAGGAACTCCAGGAAGAGGAATTTTGTATAGAAGAAACTCTGGACTAGTACTTGAGGCATTCACAGATGCAGATTATGCAGGTTCAGTGGTTGATAGAAGATCTACATCCGGATATTGCACTTTCCTAGGAGGCAATCTTGTCTCTTGGAGAAGTAAGAAACAAAATGTGGTAGCCAGGTCAAGTGCTGAAGCAGAATTTAGAGCAATGGCACAAGGAGTATGTGAGCTACTATGGTTGAAGATCATCTTAGATGACCTCAAGATCAAATGGGATGGACCTATGCAGCTTTACTGTAATAACAAGTCTACTATTAGCATTGCACACAACTCAGTTCAACATGATAGAACTAAGCATATCGAGATAGACAGACACTTCATCAAAGAAAAGTTGGACAGTGGATTGATCTGCACACCCTACGTGTCCACTACAGGTCAATTAGCTGATGTGTTTACAAAAGGACTGAATAGTACAATGTTTCAGACACTCGTTTCCAAGCTGGGAATGGAAAATCCCTATTCACCAGCTTGAGGAGGAGTGTGGAAAATAATGTGTTATTTAGTTTCCTATGTAGTTGTAAAATAATATAAATCCTAGGACTCTAAATCCCTGATTTTGTAGGATTAGGTAAAGTATCATCCCTGATTAGGTGGGGATATTTATTTGTTTCCTTTTTAACTTGTTGACCTAGCCTATAAAGGTCCCTGTCTTGTAACTGAATAAAATACAGAAAATTTATTCTCATTTAACCGCAAAACCTTTGTTTTTTTCTTAGCAAAACATCAACACAGCCTCAGTAAGTTTTGAGGCCCACCAAGGATTATTACTTAAGGAACTTACAAAGAAAGATAAGAACATAAAAAACTTGATGCGTTCAAATTCTTTAAGCTTCTCCAAATCAGTTCTTACATTCGGAGATTTGTTCTAACTTACTGGATCAACCTGTTCGATACACCATTCATAAACTGATTCCATTAAATGTTGTTTAATTGGCTTACTAAATCCACTAATTCTTATGGTCTGAAACTTGATCATAAACCCAGCACTTTGGCCTTGGTATATATTGAACATCCCCCCTCACCTTTCACCTTCTCTCAGCTATAAAACTCGAGACAACAATATATGGGCACAAAATTCTACCACCCAAATCTCCTGTCCGATTTATCAGGCAACACATATCATGCACTATTGTCTGCAAGTTAACATTCGTGAACAATATACCAGAATGTGCTTACCGACAGAGACACAGATACATCCAATGGAGCTAACATACAGATATCAGTATCCTGTCGCTTGGACTCTGCAAGGCTCTCTGAACTCAAATCGTCAACTCCTTGGAAAGTATTAAAATAAAATTCTAAACCCTGAACTTCAATCAGTTTGTTAACTTGACCCGCTCTAACTTTTGCAATAGAAGATCTGAAAAAAGATTACACATCAATCAAAAGATGAAAATTAGTAACTACAGAACTGGAAAGAAAGAAATGGTGAAAATAATTTATATCGCATCAACTCTCGAAGCTTTCTACACAATATCTGAAAGTGACCAATTGTACAGGAAACAAGTCATTTTCTAGATGACTGGTAAAGTATTCTAATCAATATGAAGGCTTTCATTCATCTGTATGCCAAGTACTTGAAGCAAAACTATCCGCACAAAATAGAAGTAAATTCAACATAAGGCTAAAGTACAACAAAAAAAAAAAATGTTGCACACACAGAATAACCTTCTCTATAAGCTTTAGGTGTTGTACATGGGAGGATTTTGTTCATTCATGATTTCAAAACGTAAAGGCACACCACCGTCTCACACAAAGCCACAGAAAATAAAGTGATCTTGGCATGACAATAACTTCAATTTGACCATATAGCTAGATATGTATTGCTAAAGACATGAAAAATATCATTATACAAAATGAAGAATCAAGCCAGCTAAAAATTGGTTTCTTCGAGGCAAGGCTGTTTGTCCTTTTGTCAAGATCTTCACAGAATTACAATGGAGATAAAGGGCTCTACTTAAATTGTTTTACATTCTATTGCATGAAGGACATATTTTCATGCGTAATTCATTTTTTTTATATTTCAACGACATTGAATCTCCTCCACTTCTTGTCTATATGAGTAAAATTTTGCATCCTTGGCAAAAGCAACAATAATATTACCATGTTACGAGTACAACAAAAAACCAGGGTCAAACTAGAGGTCCACATACTTGTCAATAAAACAGCAAAAGGTGTGTCTAGACAATGCAGACATTAGAAATGGATATAAACAAGCTTAAATAAAGTTTTGGAGGAAGTATACCCGACAGGATTTTGCTTCATAATTGTCAGACTTTCAAACTTTAAACCAAATGTGGTGATTGCCTGGAAAACATCAAACATAAAAGAGTACAATTGTTTGAATTTCTCGTACAACTTTCAACAAATACATTTGTGGAAGAAAAAATATACATCATGATAACATGAGAGTAAAGGCTGGAATATCCGGGTTTTAAGGCCTCATTTCTTCCACTATTCTACCTAGATTTGTTGGAATATATCAGAATTTAACGCTTCATATCCTTTATTCTCTCCCTCATCTGAGGAGTTATTTTTGTTGTATATTAAGCATGTCGTAAATGACAGGATTGATTTCAGGTGATTGAAGCAATTTTAATCGAAATCTCTTCATAATAAAGATAGCATAAACAATTTATCGAATTTGATAGGTAAATTTAGGATTGCTACAACTTAAAGAAATTAACCTTTAATTGTACCAATAGGAGTCAAAAAAATCAGATGCAAAGAGTTGTCTAAGACCTCTCGATTTTGTAGTCTTTAAAAAAGAAAGTAACAAACCACAGCAGCTCAGAAAGTGCTAAAATTTCAAGGTTCTGTAACATGCGCACTACTAAATCGCGCAAGCAAAACCACAGGAAGTACAATATCTAAGTCAAAGGCTGTTGAAGGCAAGGTGGACACAAAGGGAAAACTCTGAATAGAGGTTGATTTATTAGCACACCACAACTGCCACATACAAATTTCATTAACATGAAAATATTTTTTTTAACTTCGTAGTTCCAAAAGAGGCCAGCCACATACAAATTTCATTAACATGAAAATAATTTTTTCACTTCGTAGTACCAAAAGAGGCCACATTTGTGGATTCCCAGAAAATTGATGCATAACTCTTTACTCATCAAAAAATTGCTACAAAACTTTCTAGCACATTTCAGAAGCCTACACTTCACTCCAACTCAAGAAAATAAATTGACAAAAATTCATGAATAATCATGATATATTATTACTAATATCAGTGCCCAGAGAACGACCAAACTGCATAAATTCTTTAAGGGAAGAAATACCGTTGCCATCAGTGTATCACGGTACAAGACATGGACATTTCTGATGGATACTTGGATGTTGTCAAGAATCTGGGAAGAGAGACAGAGAGAAGATTAGAAAAATATATAACAACCGCAAGAACTTATAAATCTATATTTGTTTCTAGGCAATGTGGCATAGCTCAAGTGACAAATGGTCATTATTAGAGGGTGTTTGGTGGGAATTAAAATTAAATTTTTAGTAGATTGTGGTAGAAGTTTTTGAAATGCGTGGTTGAAAAGTTGTGGGATCCATGAAAAATGTGGTTAATATCGATTGTTTGACTTTGACCTGGATTAAAATCAGATTTTAATCTGGACCAAACAGGGCTTAATCTTCTAGGATTGAACTCCCATTGCAAGTTTGAACTATTTGAATAAGCTTATAAGTTTCTTCTCCCAGTTTACTTGAGTTTCGGCACTGGATATATTTTGTGTCCAACTATCAGTTGCTTCTATTGATTAAATTTAGTTGTATAATCCTCCATTAAACTTTTCTTAATTTACACATATTGATTCACTCGAGATAGATAAATGAAATGCCGGAAAAATATATATTTCTAATAATAGAAAAGAAAAACTGTGAGGTATTAGTAATCAACATTGACCAGCTACCTTTGCGGTGATGTATGAAATAAATGATTTACCAGCCTGGTTGTCTGAAAAGAAATAAGCCGTTACATGAGCATCAATGAAAACAAGCAGTGAATATTGAGAAGGAATTGAACTTTTATTGTTCCACTAATTGAATTGATCAACTTCAAATCTGAATGGATGCAACAAACACAAAACAGTGAATGCAAAATTTCATCTGCAATAATCTAACTACAACTATGACCCAGGATAAGCATCCCAAATATAATTAACCTCACAAAAAAATCATTTTAAAGACCCTTATTAGTGTTACTTATATATTCTGACACAATTTCTTAATTATACTTCTAATAGATTCCCGATTTTTCACTTGAATCAATGAAATGTTAACCCTGATTTGCAAAAAAAATCTATCTATTTATTGAAGATTTGTTTGAGCCCCATTTTTATTTTTATTTTTTATAGGTAATCAGAAAATTCTATTAATCCAAAAAGAATACACATGAAGTGTATAATCAGTTTAAACAAGAAAGAAAAGACATGAAATTAGGCAACCCCACTATAGGATTGCTAGTTGCGGCATTAAACCAAGTA
>CAIGRB010053575.1:0-21662 GCA_903798255.1 Fraxinus quadrangulata | reverse complement strand
TTTTTTTTTTTTTTTTTTATTGAGCTCATTGTATATTTTCCCATGTTTTGTGGTTGTATGTCGCTGCAAATTTCAACCATACCTTCCCTGATGATAGAGGTCGATCTTGTTCATTTCAGATTAATGGTATTAAAGTTTCAAATAACTTAACATGACTGTCAAATTCCGGAGATCGTCGAAAATTGAATAAGATTACGGAGATCGTCAAAGATTACGATTGTTATAGATAAATTGTTTTTACCATTAATTAATATTGTAATTGATTGCTACCATATTTAATTGTTATTTTGGTTTCTATACAGTGAGAGAACCTCACATAGAGAGGCATCGAGTCTTTTTATTGAGTATATTTGACATGGTATCAAAGTTAGTTTAATTCCATTTTGAGTTAAACTTGCAAACTTCGAGGTCGCTCGCCCGGTCAAATTTTCTTGTTTTTGATTAGATATCATTGTCTATGTTAGTTTTATATTGATTGGACTGCCTGCGTGGGTGGTTGTTATCGGGAAATATCAAAGATGATGATGCAGATTTTTTTAGACGACGCTGGTGGACTGAATAGGGCTGGTGATAGGTTTGGTACGGTTGGAGCTCTACTGACTCGAGATGAAGCTGAAACAGGGGTATGGACCAGCGGAAAAGGAACCCAAACAGAGGCATAAACGAAAGGGTAGAAGCCAATTCGAGGTTTCCTAAACTGGTGGAGGCTAAGGGGTAGCGACCGGTCGATTGAAAGCTAGAAAAGGGTAGTGGTTTACTGGGTTTTGGCAAAGCTGCATTCGTGGTCGGTTTTGGGTTTTGGATTTTGGATTCTGTGTACGGTAGTGGATAGAAATTGTTGGCTGTGTGGACGGTGACGATACGGATTGTGAATTCGGCGTGGCAACGGTGGCGCGACTAGGTCGGTAGTAGGGTGTACAGGTAGTGTGTAGTAGGCAGAGTGCTGCGCCGATTTGTAGAAGGGTTTGGAGTTGGGAATTTTCTGGTTAGTGGGTTATGGGTATTGGCCGGTGGTTTATGACTGTTGATTTGCTTGGTGATGATTGACGGAGGTCGTAGGTCTCGATTTTCGATTTTAGCGGCGAGCAAGGTGCCGGCGGTGTCAAATGGAATTCGGTTTGGAGAAGATGAAGATAGGGGTATAGGTTGGGTCAATAGGTAGATAGATTATTTTTACCATTAATTAATATTGTAATTGATTGCTACTGTATTTAGTTGTTATTTTGGTTTCTACATAATGAGAGAACCTCTCACATAGAGAGATATCGAGTCTTTTATTGAGTATATTTGACAAAGATGACAAATTGAATAAGATTACGGAGATCGTCGAAGATTGAATAAGATTCCGGATATCGTCAAAGATTACGACTATTATAGATAGATTGTTTTTACTATTAATTAATATTGTAATTGATTGTTATCATATTTAGTTATTTTGATTTCTATATAATGAGAGAACCTCTCACATAGAGGGGCATCAAATCTTTTATTGAGTATATTTGACATGGTATTAAAGTTTCAAATAACTTAATAAGACTGCCAAATTCACGTTCATTTACCTGAGTGTACTAAGTGCATGCTTGGTACTAAGCCTATGTTTGAGCCCCATTATATGTTGAAAATGAGTTTCGTAATAATGAATTTTTGAAAAATGTGTGGTTAAAAAGTAAAATAAATTTTTGGGTTTACTTGCAAAATATTTTATGATGAAAATGTGCGGTTAAAAATGAGTTTGAGAAAAAGCCCTCGAGACAATAATCACTGCTAAATATCTGATCGTGCTAGCCAATAACAGTAAACAAGTTTTTATTTTCTTTTTCTTTCTTAAAATTGTCCAATAGTATCTAATTCTCCTTACCAAACCTGCCATTAGAGAGACATGAACATTTGTTTCTTTCTGGAAGTTCTTAGGCTAGCCATCAATCTAATATTACAGCTGACGAGCTGTAGTATGGCTTGTGCAATAGCTACCAAGTCTCCCTTTGTCCTTATAATGCATAAACGTGATTAGTTTATTTCATTTTCACTTCTAGTTAGTTGTATCTCATTTTGTTCTAATGTCCTAACAGGGATATGAATACAGTTCCAACACAGTCTCTCGTTACTCTAATGTGGATAGAACCGGTTTCAAAATGCGGCATTGGTCTGATATTCCCGGGAATAACTTGCAGCAAAAATTTGGGCTGAAGCCAAATTTGTCCGATCGCAGTGATTATTGTCCCGAGGGCTTTTCTGAGGGTTTTGCAAGAGATAGACCAGGTTTCAAGAGCAGGGACGACCACCAAATGAAGCTACATGAGGATTCTGTATCTGGCCAACATGATTACATTGAGCACGAGTCTTCAAATTTGACAATAAAAGGCAAAGAATATCACTATAATAGGGAGAAAGGGCTTTCTCGGCAAATTGTTAAGGTCTACTTTTCACTTGCATATTCGTGTAATCAGTTTCGAGTTTTTACTCTGGTGCTGATATTTTTTGTGCTTGACACCGATGTGTAGAGTGGCATGGATTTTGGAGAAACGAGGGTAGCGAATGACAATTGTGAGCCAGTTCGAGTAAAGATGTCCCTGAAGAATGAAATAAGAGTAAGTTTGTGCCCTCACCAATACTCTACTCTTAACATATTGCTGTAATGCTATATTTATTTATTTTTATTCTCTATATTTTTCTCTACACTTAGGCTGCAAAAAGAGTGAAGGGTGAATTTCTTCAGCTGCATGTGAAGGGATCATCAGTGCTAGATAACCAACCATGGGCACATCATGTTATGAGGTTGAACTGATACATTATCCTAAATCTAGCTGCTGGCTGTACATATTTTTGTGAGGATTCCTGTGAGATATTATTGCATAATATGGTGATCATGAGCTTTAATCATGTTCCGATTTGGCGCTTCTCTAATAATCCTCTCTATAGCACATCGTCAGACGGGCTCTTGGCACATAGTTTGAGAAAGCGATTTTCATTTACAACAGTGATTTTTTGTAGTTCTCAAATATACCATTTGCATTCTAGAATGATAAATAACCATTCTTTGGATGTGAGCTAATGTGCACCAATAGCTACTATTGCTATATTTTTTTGCTCTCACTGAACACAGAGTTGTATGTTTTAGGTCTGCTGTGAAGAAGCCATCTAGTGTTAGCGAAGATGTTGAAAGTGCAGAAACGAGTTCAAATGGTAGTCGTTAGGAGAAAACCCTGCAGTTTAGTATTTGAACGTCATACTGGAAGTTTGTACAGTTCAACATTTTATCACGTCGTAAGATTAGCAAGTTCTTGCAGGAACTGTAATTACCAAGAAAATCCATTTGGTTATGTTCTTGTCCGTACAAAGTTATTTTTGTCTTTTTAGAACGTCACTGATGTAAAGAAAAAGTTGGTTTTGTTTGAAATGCTTGCGTGGGAAAATGTTATATCCTGTTACTGTCTATTGGGAAAGATGCACTTATCTTGAGTTGAATAGAATAGTAGTGCACCACGAAAAATATAATCTAAAATTTTGTTAATTATGCTGTCCAAAAAACATGCTCTACCTTGTCAAAGCCAACTCTTTTATCGTGCAGAGGGCCAATTTAGCAGGGTTATTGTTTCTATTTCTCGTAGAGCTTTTTGAGAAAACTACCCTAAGTCAGCTTCCTCTAAAAATCTTCTAGTATGACAAAACACACTCCAAAAATTACCCAAACATAGTTCAAAAATAGTTTGTGGCATGAGCATGTTTGACTTTTAAAAAGCACCACCAAACGGCCCCGAAATATTCTGCAAAATGGCCCCCAATAAACATGTCTCGTTGCTTCAATTCATTAAATTTATAAATTGAAGCATGCAACACAATTCAGCTCATCATATTCACCCTAGACAGAACAATCCAAGTTCCCATAAAACTAGAAATAAAGTGCAACATTAAGCTAGTTTGCGATCAACCCTAATGAATACCCCAAGGCAAAGCAAGCAAAATTGAAGCATATATCTGAATGGATGAGCATTACAAAATCTTAAATTTGCTTGTAAGGGGCTACTGATATTAATGCCAAGTCAAAAATTCTTGTTCAACAATCTGCTTGTTCATAAGGTGGTACTGGGGTTCATGAATCCTTGGAGTTCTTGCCCAAGGCGTTCATCTCACTCTTCTTTTTTGCTCGATTTTAAAGCATCAGCTTCTTCGGAGCTGGGAGTTTTAGACTCATCAAACTCCAACAACTGCATAGAACAACAAATTGCTCAGTAATAAATCAACCAACAGGTTATACATCTGCAAAGCTACCCATAAAAGATCAGCTTTTTGTAAGCTAAAAATGTATATGGTAATTTTAAAAAATTTGAAGGGTTGTAATATGGAATTGTTATGGCAAAAGAACTATAAGTAGGGAGAAGGGAGCCATAGGCAATGTCTCAAGGACCATTCACTAAAAAAATTATGTGCGTCAAATTCCAAACTCTTTCTAGATTATTACATACATAATCATTTCAAAGATTAAAGAAATGCACCAATATACAACAAATACAGATCCTTGTTTTCACTTTTCTGGGAAAAATTATATTATTCAGTTGAAAACAAGCTCCAGCCCGACAATTTCACTGCAGCAAGTTTGAAAGATAAGTCATAAAATGTCTATGGTGGGATTTGGTCTTAATGAAATAATGTAATTCAGTATGAAGAGGTTGGCAGGCAGGGGCATGATGGGTTTTATCTAAAGTAAAGAAATATTGCATGTTTAAATATGGAATCAATAGAAGAAGTTTGTAGAGGATTAGTATGACTGGAGATATATACAGCTCGCAATGTCCATTCCAGCTTAGGGTCATTTTCAAATACTGGAATAGGAATTTTGAACTGCGCAAATGATATTTTCAACAGTTATGTGACAGCCACAGGACAACCAGGTTGCACTTGATTCTTATGCTAGTAAGGGGTAGTTTTCATTTTGCCATGATTTTCTCACTTGTTAAAAAATAAACAATAGTATTTCATAATGAACTCCTTTCGAAGATAAACAAATAAGAAAATTAGTTAACTGAAAATTAATATGCTTGCAATTCAAATGGAAGACTTACAGGTTTGATTTCACCGTTATATATGCAATGCACAGCCAAAAATCCAATGACAGCTGGTACAATGTACAATAGTGCAGGCTGGAAACAAGACAAGAGCATATGTTATGAAGAAAATTAAAATACTGGAGAGATAAAGATTACTTGTGGAGATAATTTATTCAATTTAATCTTTTATGAAAATAAAATAAAATTGAAAGAACATATTCTAGATACTCACCTGTGCAGCTTGAAACCAGTTCATGACAACGATTGTGAGCACCAAACCAACTGTGTATCCTAGAAAAGCACTCTTGAAGTATTGGCTTTCTTTCCCTCTGGAAACGTCGAATCGTAGTGCCAGTGCCACAAAGATGCCTGAAAAGTCCAGGTAAACCTCAAAATTTTATTCAAGTGGACATGACCATATATAAGGATTGTACATCTACTGTGAAAACCTAACGTGAAAGGAAAGAAAATTCATGGACCCCATATCCAACGAGTATAAAATAGAGATGGACAAAATACATACTGAATACTAAAAGAAGGACTAACGACATTATTGGTCATTAAACTTTAGAGAAATTTCATGTTGGTTACTAAACTTCATTCTGTTCCAAGTTGATCACTAGAATTGAACTTCATTAAGTTGACTCAACAAATTTAATCATTTATTACAATTTGAAACATTCCATGTCTGTTAGTTTGACGAACATAAAAGCAAACGTAGCACCTAGTTGACAAATGACTCAACTCAGTTACGAATTTGACTGACATGGAATTTCCTATAAGTTTAGTGACCACCTGTATATTTAAACCGTTAAAAGACGGATGAAAAACAATCTCAACCCAAATTCATATTGTCCACACACACATATGACATGCATCCACAGCAGGTGGAAAATAGAATTTTGACTAAACCAAAATATTAAGTCTCACAATTTTAGTTAAGTGGGTACCAGGAATCACTATATCTCCAAGACCAAGCATTGAAAATGGACGAGCAGAATCTGATGTAGGAAACAAAAGCTGCAAAAAGCATATTTGTAGTTTTATAGAAGGGTGTTAGATACATCAAGCAAGATATATTCAATCTACACCATGCTATGTAGACATACTAATCAACTAGAGGTACTAACCTTTATCGGAGCATCAAAAGATTTAGCCACGCTAACCATTACCGGAGTGAAAAAGACCCAGAATATGTCGTATACAAAAAGCCCAGCCTGCAATTTGTAAAGATATGCATTTAATAAAGGACAACCAGATGTTGCTTGAACTAGCATGAAACATAAAATTCAAAAGTATAAAGGTACTTGTCTTATCTATCCACATATTCGCACTGACCCATTTATGCCAACTAATATCAAAAGGGCCATTGGTTTATTCTTTCCTCGTTTCAACAAAACAACTTTAAGCCCTTGTTTGATCCCCAAACTCATTTTTTAACACACACGCTTCATAGGATCCACAAATTTTATCAACTTTCCAACCACACATTCCATTAACTTTTATCAAAATCGAAATCTACTAAAAATCTGATTATAATCAAAACCAAACAGGGTTTCACGGACCGCAGAGCTCACTGCGTGACACAGGGGCTAAGCTATTGATGTATTCACTTTCACCTTTCCCTCAACCAACATGCACATCACCCGCAAAAGAAATCAGCCAAAACATTTCTATCCAAGTAAGATAGAAATAAAAGAACAATAGTAAGAAGAAATATACAGGGAAAAACCAAAAAAGCCAAAGATTGTGAGCTATGTGCTATTGAGTGAGTGTCTAGTTCAAAATTCCTTTCTTACCAAGAGGATGGCACCAGTCTTAAATGAGCCGAGTGAAAGCATTTCAATTCCCTGCAATATAGAAAAAGAAATTAAAAAATTCATGTCATTAAAAGCATTCAATGAGTACTTTGTCCCAAACCATAGAAAATAAAATAAAATAATCAACTTATTGTGCATACATTTTACATGCATAAGTGGGTAGTAAGTTACGTGTCCAAATGTGTGGAGAAACAGTATGACAGACCAGCTTAAGCAAAAAAGTTAAACAATGCCAAACCTACCCTAAGTTCTATATGTAAATACCAAAATTTACTGTATTGAGTATGAAATTCACTAAAATATTTTAGGCAAGCATTTGACATTTAACATGTACGCATAAGATTTAAAGACAGCACATACCGCTGTAAGCAGCATTTACACCTTAAGAGCATTACATGGTGAAACTTTTGTGTGTTTGTACGACAAACATACCAGAGGAACAAAAATAAGTGTTATAATTGTAATGATATCAAACCTGAATGCAGAAAGCGATGCCCAAAATATTGTTAGCCAACCAATGCTTCTGTGAAGCATACCATGCACAAAAGAAGGTTCCAGGAATCGCTGCAACAATCTGTGATCTCGTAAACTCAACCTCCAAAGCTGTGCAATAAACGTGTAAAAAAATATCATTCTGCATACTGCAAGCAATATGTGTCAAAACCATCATGGCATGTTTACATTCAAAAGTGTATAATCAGAGAGATATTCCACCAAAAATATACTTAAATTCATATGATATCTGAACAAGTATACACAAATTATGCAAAGAATAAACACAGACGTCATCAAGCGTCATTTATAAATCAAACTGCATCTTTCATTATTATTAGTCAACAAGTACAAACTCAGTTGTCCAACTTAATCAGTATTCATTTTGACCAAAATCAAAGTTTCAACATTCATACAGCATTTTCTTGGTAATGTCAGAACATAGCAAATGAATCCAATTACAGAAGTATGAACGCCAGAACACAAGCCAGAGGAGGGGGGATCAGAGGGCCAAAAACCTGTGACTAACAGAAGAATTCATTGCATCTTGTACATTAAAATTTATAGCAGGTAAAGATATAAACTACAATGAAGTTTCCACGTTATAATTGCGTTTCTTGACAAAATTTTATGTCATCCTTTAGTAATGCAAGCATTACAAATAAGCCCAATACAATTTCTCGTCAAGGCATGGATAACAATAATTATCAAAGATGAAATCATTGTACTTTCAATCCTGCAAAGAAAATATGTTACCGGTATTCATCGCGACGAGAATGAGCCCCAGTTTTTTCTCATCTTATTCATGTAGTGTTTGATGGTAAGACAAATAAATGAATGCATACGTTAAAGAGCAATGTGTGATCGCAATCCTTGAATTCAAAAGAATCAGATACGTAGAATTAGTGAGTTCGTACATCGAAAATATGGAAACTTCCAGGTTATGACATCATCATTCCAAGGTTTTGGCAAAAAACGTTTAATTGAGGGTAACAATGTTGCCCTACAAAAAGTAATAATGGGAGTAAGATGGATTAATAATTATTTTATTTCTTCAATAGTCTAATGAAAAGTTATTCAAAGTAAACTGGCCATAATAGAGTAGCCGACATGGACTTACGAAAGAGCGACAATCCCAAGTACGAAAAAGTAGCATGTTAATACAGCATTAACCAAGTCTTTTGACAGAAATTTAAAGAGCAAGAACAATGACAGCAGTACTGCACTCCCAACCAAGGGGAACCGCATGGCATGCTCATTGGACATAGTCTCCTGAAAGATTCAATTGTGCAATGTAAGTAAAGGTCGACATAAATTTATAAAAATAACAATGAATCTGCTGGAAACACAGTGGGATGCTCCACTTACTGTAGGTGGAGTTGGCTTGACAGAACGGTAGCAACCTACATATACTGCTAGGCATGCTGTCAAAACAACATTCAAGTTCGGGTCTACCTTCACAATCAATGGAGTTAAAGTCAAACCTGCAACCATGATAAACAACACATGACTAAGATGTAGACCATAAAGAAAATATAACTTATATCCCACATCAATGGTATCTTAACACTTATCCAGTTGTGCACGAGTATTTAAATTTCAAACTGAAAATGAATGCTCACACGCACGCTAATATACACACATAAAAGATCGTATACGGCATATGGCCATATCCATTAAAATTACAACATTGGAGTGTACATTGTGTTTTAGGTTCTGCATCAACAGTACTAACTTCTAATGGTATACACTTGCGCATATGTTATATGAAAAATCAAATGTTCATGAACTGATTTTTCAGTATGAGAAATACACATTGTAGCATTCACGGACAATTTAGAACAAGCCATGAGAAAAGTATGTCAAGCAAACGAAAAAGCTCCAAGTAAAATGATAAAACTAAATCATAGTGAAATGCACTGGGTGGGAGAAACTGTGAATTGGAGGTTATTTAACAGGCGAAAACTCATAGCCTAAATACACGGAGAGAAAAAAATCTAACAAAACAAGAGGATTTTATTCGTTAAATCAAATTGAAAGAGCAACATGATAAATACTTGGGTGTGTCGTATCATACCTGCTAAGGCAAGGTTAGCTAGACGCTCATGATTCTTCATTGTAGAGAATTATCAAATGTTTGACCCTTCGGTCCGCTTCAAAGAAACTGTCACACATTCCAAAGGAAAAATATAATAACCAATTACAACGCATGAGCATGTAAACCCGCAATCCTAATCAAATTCTTTCAACCAAAGAAAAAGACAAAAACATGTAATCAAACTTTAATTTTCCAAATTCTCATATAACCCCTGTTTGGTATTGTCATTTTAACGACTGGAACCACAACTTTTTAATCAAGCATTTCTATGGACTTTTATCAAAATTTACTAAAAATCTTGCATAATAAGAAACAAAAAAAATAATATGCAGCAAGATTGTATAATTAATTAAAATTTGCAATAGCATAATTCTTGTAAGTCAGGGGAATATTCAATCTTTATCTTTAAAGAAGCAAGATGTCAAGTTTCCAAGATTTCTGCAATGAACAAGTCAGAACCAAATAACAAAATCAAGGACTCGTACACCAGAACCCATTTCTCTGAATTCATTTATTATCAAAACCCACATAACTGAAAAATTTTAATTAACATAATCAAAGACCATTTTCCTCGATTCTTCCACAAAATCCAAACAAAAATAAATATTTTGCACGTAATAACATGTGAAGGAAGAGAAAACCTTGAAAATGATGGTTTATCTTTCTGTCTCCCTAAACTGATCTTCAGTTAATACACGCAGATCGGAGACACCTTCAGTGTGTGTAAATTGTCACACGCGCACACACGAGAGGAGAGGGTTGGAGGGGATTGATGAATAACGCGTTAACATGTTTGAGTTTCTCGTTTGATTTTATACAGTTACACCTATTTAACGAAAGAAACGCTTTTGTCTTTATTACGTTATGAGTCGTGTAAAGGAAGAGTTCTGACTCCAGCAATTGTAGGATGAATAGCTGCAGGTGATTTTAATTACGGTGGAGAGACACGTCCCGGGTGGTCGAATAAACCAATAAGAATGTGACATGTCAGATTGAAAAAAATATCTTGTGCTTAAAATAATTAAATTAAATTTTCTACTAATTCAAGTTTAGCATTTTTAATATTAATATTCTACTACTATTTAGCAATTAGCATTTAAGATTGACTGGCTGTTTTCGGTAAGGCTATGTTTGATAGCACTCGTTTTTTATTTTCATTTTCAACAAAAGTGGTTATTTGATAGATTTTTTTTATCATGAAAAGAAATTCCACCCTCCCACGTGCACCAATTCTTGGAAATCAATGAAACAATTTCCCGCCATTTTAGGTGGGAAAAGGGGTTTCAGATTATTTGCTTTTTTTTTTGGCAATTGAAACAAATAATCAATTGTAAAAAAAAAGTTTATTTTAATGAACAATTTCCATATAAAACAAAATCAAACGAACACTAAAATTTAATGAAAAAATGATTTTCTTGGAATTGTTATTATTATTATTATTACTTTTTGGCAATCGAAACAAATTTTATAACCAATTGTGAAAAAAATTATTACTTTAATGGACAAATTACATGTAAAATAAAGTTAAACTAACAAAAAAAGATCAAAATTTTAAAATTTTTCAGTGAAAAATTATATCAATCAAACACACTTAATTAACAATTGCCTAGAAAATAAGTTCTTGACAATTATTTTCTCTGAAATTCATTTTCTTTCTACCCATTTTTCACAATTGCAATTAAACGGACCCTAATTAATTTTTTCTAATTAAAATTAAAAATAACCAAGTTATTTATTTTGATAAAATACATAAATTAGTTTTAAAATAAGTAACTTTTTATTTTATAGTAAAAATAAGGTAAATTGCAGTTAGTGTGGTCTATCTTTAGCTTTTTTTACTTCTATCATCAACTTATAATTTTTGAGATTCTTATTTTCAATATTTCATGAATTAGACTTCAATCAATTTTGAAGCGGTCCATCCAAGACACGTGAATTAGTTCGTTTCTAGTTATTTCATGAAGTAACATTCACGTTATTGATCTCGTACCATCACAAAAATATAGAGTCGGCGACGGAATGAATAACAAAATTTTACGACAGCTTCCTTAGTTTACATATGAATTACTGAAAGATATTTTTACCTTTCAAATAAAATTAAATAAAAACATTAAATCATTAAATAAAAACATAGAAAATTAGAAAATAATTAATGTTTACGTAGATGCAACAGTTTCCTAAGACAACGGCCACCTTAGCAATGTCGAGCAGACGCCCACTTCTACATTCCAAGAAATTCTTGAGAGCAACACACACCAATTCCATTCACACACGACGCAATTCAGATAATTCCATCCTGGATTTTTTTATTGAAAACAGAACGTCTTTAAAGTGCATGAGTTGAACGACCGTATAGAGCATTGTCATTGTAGGGGTACCAAAAAAAATTGGTTATTTGTGTGTGTGTGTGTGTGTGTGTGTGAAATATTTATTAAATTTTAATTTTAATTATTAAGTTAAGTTAAATGGCACAATGTTTATGAAAAAAAAAGTTAAAAGATAGATAAATGATGAGTTTTATTTAACATTATTGTATTTTTTATTCCTAGTTACGTATCATACCAAGACATTTTTACTAAAGTAAAGAAAATGATTCAAATGAATTAAACTCTTTCATAGCTAATGTGAGGGAAGAGAAAAAAGTATAATTCGGAGAAAGAAACATTTTGATGAAAATGTTACTGTAGATGATGTACAATCACTTGAAAATTCTTTCATAATCAATTATTTCATTTATATAGTATATCAAACAATTAGATCATTTGAACGAATGCTCAATCAATTCAATTCATATGGGAGGAAAAAAAAATTATTTCCTTCTGACAAGTTAAACGCATTGAATAATATTAATTTGAAAGCATGTTGTAATCATCTTGACATTGTTCTAAGACATATAAATTTTTGCGATCTTGATAGAAAAGATTTGTTTTAAGAGTTAAAAATTTTGCAAAACCTTTTACCAAAATCTTATTGAGTATTACTGACAATTAATGTGTGTTGCATATGTCGATAGAAGTATTTCAAAATTAAAGTTATTAAAATCTTATTTACAATCAACCATATTATAAAAATGATTGAATGACCTAATTTTGATATCTATTGAACAAGATTTGTTAGAACATATTGATTATGAAAGTTTAATTAGTGAGTTCACTTTTAGAAATGTGAAAAGAAATATTTTTACATGATTTGTTGCATTTCAAAGTTTACACGTGGTACTCAATGTTTATGATTTCAAAGTTTGCTTATATGGAATTGAACGAAGTATTTAGTGGCATGAATAGCTCTTTGTTGATGACATATGGATTTTGATGTAGTTTAGAATGTGTTTTTGAACTTTACTTTTACTTTTCTCATTCACGACATTTAAAAAAATAAATAGTATTTAAATATCATAATTTTGCGATAATATAATGTTAGGTTTTAGTTGATTTTGTAATTGGTAAAATTTGTGGACAAAATGACTTAATTTGATAGGATGTAAAAGTTCAAGGAACAATGTGCAATTTGTTCAAAGTTAGTAAGTCTAGGGTTTCGAGTTTGGAATAAGGAGGAAAACGGCGTGGATTTTCGCTGAACTATCGCCAAGGGTTGGCTCGAACTACAAAAGCAGAAATATCATCGCTAGACCGTCGCCCCTTCTTCACTCGAGCTACAGGCTGTCCTTCGACTGTCGATGGGCCGTCGCTCGAGCGACTGTGTTGTCCGAAAAAAATTTATTTTGCGATTGAAAGGCTTTTTGCCCGGCCCATTTGTTTCCTAACCTACCTATAAATACCAAAACATATATGAACGTGAATTGAGTCGGTTGAACTTTGAGAGAGCTTCATCCGTGAGAGAATTATCATATTCCATCTTTCAACCTCCATCCATTGTGATTGTTTTGGTGAGAAAAATATCGTTCCTATAATCCAAATACCAAATCACTACTTCCTCTACATTTGGTCAAAGTTCTGAAGATCGAAGGAAGTTGACAGGAGTTCATATATGTGAAGAACGGGTCGTTCTTAGTGATTCACAAGAGATAAACGAATCCACAAAGTTTGGAGTGCTGCAGGGTAGTAGATTCCACGGAGAGCTTTGGCAACAGCAGATAAAGATTGATGCAGGGGAACAAGGGATCCACAGTGAGTTGTAAAGATTGCAGTCGGGTGATCATATAGTACCGATCGTCTAATCTGGTAGACTGTAAGTTATATTCGTTTATAATGGATTGACTGGCAAAGTGCCCAAAGTTTTTACCCGGTTGGAGTTTCTCCGTGATCATCTTGGTGTTGATTTACTGCTTTCGTTTTGTTTATTGATTGATCATATAAACTGCGGTATTCAAATTTAGGATTAAAATGACTTGCATATTTAATCATCTAGAAAAGGAATTAAAAAGTGATTTGTTGCTTTAATTCATTAGTAATTTTAAATTCCGCATTAAACACATATTTCCCTCTCTAGGTGTTGTTAGGGTCGAACTACGCGTTTCTCATATAATATTATTGAAATATATTTTTTTATTTTTATGAAAGGGTAAGTTTAAAATGTCGCAGACATCCAAAATTTCAAGCTTACCATGCTTGAAAAGATTTTGTGGGCTCTGAAGGAAATTCAATCTATTAACACACACGTATTATAGTAGTTAAAACCTTTCTACTTTATCCGAGTTTGGGACCGACTACAACTATCGTATGCAGAGTTAAAATTGTATACGAATAAAATATTTCGTATACAATTTTTCTTGAAACAAAAAAATTTAGAAATTACATATTTTTTGAAACTAATCAATTCAAAAATTTACAATATCTTATGCTTGAATCTGATGCAACTCTTCGGCCATTATACTGTCAACTTGTTCTTGAAGACGTAATTTCTCACATTCCCAGTCCTTCGAACATATTAAATCCTCCAATATATCTTCTTTTAGTCTTGATCGTTCGTCACATAAAACTCGACCACCTAAACTAAATGCAGCCTACGATGCTACCGTAGACACCGGAGGTGTTAGTAGATCGTGAGCAATTTTTGATACAATTAGATACTGTCTTTCATTAAACATCGATCATGATAAAACACTAAATTCTTATAATTCTAGTGGTTGTAACATACTACGAACGTCCACGTACATATACCCAACTAACTCGGAGAGAATTTCAAGAATTGTACTACTGACATCTGTTCTAGATGTTGACGAACTAGAACTAAATGAGGGAATACTAGTATTGGCCTCTAAATAATTTCATAAATTATCTACATTTGTTGAAGTAATTTTTTAAAAAGAATTTTGGGAAGTAGAAATACACTTACCATCATTTTCAGCGTAATAGTTATACATTTCACATAACATAGATTCTATATGCACATGTGATATTTTTGTGCCAGTTATATTAAGTCGATGGTCCATCACCGAAACTAATAAAAATAAATAGGGTAACTCTTCCCAATATTTACAAAATTTTAACTCCATAAAATAAATTACATCAACAAAAATTGACAAATTTCTATGTTTTTGAAATGCTTGTGAAATATAGAAAAATTGTTGTAAAACAAGTGAAGATGTAGGGTATAAACACTACTACATTCATTTGTGGCATTGGAAATTTTTTTAAATTTTTTCACGACAAATGCAAGGATCATTCTCAATCTTCCAAATTATGTTCGGGTTCATATGTATGCCTACCATTATAATACATTGAAATAAATTTATCATATTTTCACACGAATGTAAAATAAGATATGTAGAGTTCCATTTATGTGATACATCAATGACAAATTATTTCTCTTCTAAGTCATACTTTGCACATAAACCGTTAAATACTTGCTTTCTTGCTGGTGATATGGTAATAAAATTAATTGATTGTCTAGTTTTATCTAAAGGTGATTTCATTTGTTCTAATCCATCTTTTACAATCAAATTGATAATGAGACATACACAACGTTAATAAAAAATAAACCTCCAAATGTAGGGTTCAAATCATTAATAAAATTTTCGACAACAACTTTGTTTACACTAGCATTATCAAAAGTAAAATTTCGAATCATTTCTTGCATACCATATTCTTGTATAATATATTTTAAAACCATGTATATGTTAGGGTGGGTTTGAGCCACATTATTTTGAAAGAATGTATTTTGAAATAATAGATTGATGGAGAATATGTGATTGAAAAAGAAGGAAAAGTTATTGATGTGATGTAAAATATTATTTTATTGAAAAATGTATGATTGAAAATGAGTAGAAGAATGAGAATGAAAAAAATAATGTAAATCAAATAGGGGCTTAGTCGCATTATGAAGATATTCTGCACATCTGAATGCAATAATCTTTTTATGCATAATCCATAGGTGATCAATGTAATGAGCTGTAGCAGCAATAAAACTTTTTTTATTAACATCGGTCCATAAATCAGAGGTAAATGATATAACACAATTAAAAGTTTTTAGACTTTCAATAGCAATTTGTTTTCTTCTATTATATAATTTTATAGCATCCGAAAAAAAAGTATTTCTACAATAAGAATTATACCTGTGTTGGAAATAATTCTACACAAGACGAGTAAAGTGTGCTGACTCGATCATCGTTACTGGCATCTCTGCTGCAGTGACATATGTAGATATTCATTCACGAAATCTTTCCTGTGAATCTACAAAAGTGGAAAGAGTAGTACCGGAACCGGTAAATGTTAGTTCGGTCTGTTTCAGGTCAAAACCGACCGGTTTCGCTTTACAACTTCTTAATATGTGCCTATTTAAATGCGTTGTGCTCGAACTGAGCTTCCAACTAAGTTCTTTACCATAATAATTACAACATGTTTTCCAAATATCAACTCTATTTTGAACCCCAACTTTTTTACGAGTCATATGTTGCCAACAATCTGCAGACTCTTTTTTCGACCTTTTAACCTCGACTACTTCCTCATCTTCAATATCTTCCAAAACAATTGGAATATTTTGAAGTGCGTCGTACTTTGATGGAGTACTCAAACTACATTTAAACTAATTAATCTTATCACTAGTGAAATCCATGTGTATGTATTATAGTAAAGAATATTGATATGAAATAGTAAATGAACAAAATAACACCACCAAATGTTTAAATTAAATATTGGAGTTAAAAAATTGGAGAATAAAATATTGCGTAAGAAAATTAGAGATAGATTGATATGAAGTTGTAAAAAAATTTCCGTATTTCTAGATAAAGAAATATATCCGTTTTAACCATATTTAATTTTCAAATTCAAAATTTGACAAGACAGTTGTATGAAATATTTTAAAAAGGTAGACCATCTTTTTCAGTTGCGTGCACGGAAGCAGCTGCCTGCACGCAGCTATTGTAGCTGCCCAGGCAGTTAAAACAACTGACTACTGGGCAGCTTTTAAATTTTTTATTTATTTTTTATATATATAATACGAGTCGGCCCGGGCTCGGGTCGACGCCCCAAATGGGGGCTCGGCCTGAGCCTCGGCTCAGTGATACAGAGCCCGAGCCGGGCCCGCCTCAGGCTTTTTCCTAGCTGAGCTCGAGTCGACGAGATTTTTTGTCATCCCTAGTAAAACTAGTGATGTCAATGGGCCGAGCCGTGCCGGCTCAGCCCGTATAAGCACAAGCTCGGCTCGTTACTCGTGGTTCACGAGCCGAGCTCGTGAGCTCGTAAAAAAAATTAACTAGGTATAAAAAAGAGAAACGAGAGCAATTGAAGTGCTACAATATTTGAAGACATTGAATGTTTGTTTCCCAAATACTTATATTGCTTATAAAATCTTGTTAATCATACCAGTTACAGTTGCATCTGCAGAAAGGAGTTTCTCCAAATTGAAGTTGATCAAGACTTATGTCACAAGAAAGATTGAATAGATTGACTATGTTATCAATAGAGAAATATATTATTGAACAGTTAAATTATTCAGATTTGATTAATGTTTTTGCCGTCAAAACAGCGAGACGAATAGTATTTAACTGATTGTTTGAACTCTTGTCGATTTTGTTACTTTATAATATAAATATTTTGTTTTTTATATTTGTTTGTTATTCTATTGTTCAATGTTAAGTTAGCAATACATTGCATAATACACTGTTGAATTTTGCATTTACGTTAATTTGGGGGGCCTAATTTTGGTAGTTCGTCTCGGGCCTCGAAAATCACAGGACCGGCCCTGGATGCAGCACATGTGTGCTGTCCCTGATTTGGTTAGTTATAGCTCGCTTATCAGGTTGTTTTCAAGAATTGGGAATCTTGATAGGGCAATGGCGTAATTTAAGGATTAAAGTTCAATGGTCTGTTACCTGACAATATTGTTTATACTGTACTTATTGGTGGCTTTTGTAGAATTGGTGCTGTACCAGATGCTATGAAGATATGTGATGAAATGATGAAGAACGGTTGCCTCATGGATGTGGTGGCTTACAATACTATTTTGAATGGCTTGTGCAAAGAAAAGATGCTTTGTGAAGCAGATGTACTTTTCAATGAGATGGTGGAAAGGGGTGTATTGCAAGGTTGGGAATATGAATAAAGCATTAACTTTGTTCAGATCTATGTTTCAGATAAATCTCAAGCCCGTTGTGGTTAAATACACTACCTTGATTGATGGATTTTGTAAAGCAGGTGAAATGGAAAAAGCCCTAGAATTGAGGGATTATATGATCTCAAAAATGATATGTCCTAACTGTATTGCATACAGTGCTCTAATAAATGGATTCTGTAGTAATGATCTTCTATCTAAAGCATTTAGGATGTGGAGTGAGATGGTCGATAAAGGAATTCATCCCACTATAGTGACTTGTAACTCTCACAAAAGGCTATTACAGGAATGATGATTCCGGAAAGGCGAATGAGTTTTTGAAGAAGATGAAGTCCTAAGAAGTTTTTCCTGATTCTATTACTTAAAAACTCTTATACATGGATTTGTAAAAGAGGAGAACATGGAGAAAGCTTTCGATTTGATAAACCGGATGGAAAGTGAAGGTCTATTACCTGATGTAATTACATATAATGTTGTTCTTGATTGCATCTGTAGACTAGGTCAAATGCAAGGAGCCAATATGATATACAAGAAGATGACTGAGAGGGGCATAACACCTGATAGATCTACATGCATATCACTAATAAATGGTCATGTCTCACAGGAAAGCGCGAAGGAAGCTTTTAAGTTCCACGATGAAATGCTGCAGATGGGGTTTTGTGCCTGATGATAAATTTTAGCTAGCCGGTTTGAGCTGCTATTTTTTTACCTGCATGAAGGAAGCTTTTAAGTTCCACTATTTTTTTACCTGCTTGAGTTTGCTCAATTTTGTTGGTCTTATAAGTTGTTATGTTATTTCTTTTTATAAAGTGGCGAAGTTGATTTTTTTCATGTTTTGTAGTGTCCATGACATCGCGAATCCATTGCTCTATTCTCCGACTGGAGGATTTCCCACCCTGGCCTGCTTCTTTCTCTGTTCTCCCTCAGTAAATGTAGCTCTATTAAGGAAAGAGTGGGGTATAAATCCAGTGTCTGAGATGAAAATATCATGGATTTTAAAAAAGCAGCAGCTACCATATCCTAAAATCAATAGGAATGTTAAAAAGGATGTAAACCATTGTGATTGAGCTGCAGAACTAGCTGTTTATTGAACACAGTTGTGCAGTGTTAACATAGATAAACTTTTATAAGTTGAGTCGAAATTTTGTGCACTCTTATTGCATGTTTTGTGTGCTGAACCGGACAGGGTTAAGGAAGAAAAAGACTTTAAAATTGCATGTTATCCTTTTGTCGTGTTGCCAAGTACTACGTACAAAACATGCTGTTAGCATTCTTTTAACTCTTTCAATCAGTTATTAATAAATTATTGGTTTTGCTTCAAAATTTTCTTGTAGTTGGTAAACCAATTTAACTTCATTTTGCTGGCAGACCTGCATCATGTGTGTTGATTTTCCTACCTACTCATGGCTTGTGCCTATTTGGATAGTTTCAACCAGCAACCAATCAGTGCAAGACATTCTTATCTCGTACAAATCTCGAGATCAAGAACATTCAATCGGTTTCATAGAGAGATTGGGTTGGAAAATCCACGGAAGCTCGTGTGAATTGAACTTAATTTATATTTAGATATTCTCTACTGGATTCTTGTATTAAATATTTATGACAAAGGAATATTATTGTTATCCATTTATTTGTTTATTAAACAGTATTTTCTTGCACTCTAAAAGATTAAATCGTTAGAGCGAAAGACGAGTATTCTTGCCCTCGAAGACTGATTCCGTTATAAACATAAAAATATTGCTCTTTAAATTTGATCTTGAACACGCGGTTTCAATAGTATTCTATGATATTTTACAAACTATTAGTTTTTCTTAGTGAAGCACGTTAAAAAATAATGATAATGATAATGATAATAATAATTGTGTAAAATTATTTATTAAAATAATCAATTAACAACAATTTAGATTACAAATTGATATAAACAACAAAATAAAATATCGAATAATTTAAGATTTCTTTTGTTTGATTAGTCAACCAATCTCAATCTCAATCACATTATATTATTATATTAAATAATAAATTCGTACGGCCTAATTAAGAGGGTGTTTGGTGGAGATTAAAATTAGATTTTTAGTGAATTGTGATAGAAGTTTTTGAAATGTGTGATTGAAAATATGTGGGACCCACGAAAGATGTGATTAATATTGATTGTTTGACTTTGACTTAAATTAAAATCAGATTTTAATCCAATCCAAACATGGCCTGAATATTGGGTACCAAAATTAGACTCATTTTTCAGCTAAGATTCGTGTCCCCTCTTCTTTAATTAAAAAGAAAAATACTATGTCAACAAAAACTATGGAAATATGTTGACTTGGTAAATAATATTACAACTACAAGATTCGTGTTAGGTTCGATCGTTTCTTTATAATAATATTATGTTATAGGTTTGACTTCACGTCTCTCTTTGAAAAAATTTGAACTATATTGTTGCATCATGAATATGCATGGAACGGTAAGTGTCAAACTCTTGTGCTTAGGTACATTATTATAGTTCATTAAAGAAAATGTTAAAAACATTTTATTTCTAATTTAATAGTAAGTTAATGCATAGTTTTATTTACATGAATAAAACTCCTAGCTACCCGCCATTCTAATTAATCTTAGGGCCTGTTTAATTTAGCAAGAATTCCATAGAATTTGGAAATGAAATTCTATCTATCACCAAAAATCATGTTTGATTGGAAAAAATTTCTTGGCAATTCATTTTTCAATTTATGCTTCACACGGTTCCATTTTCTTGCTTTTGTGGAAAACCAAATCCCACCAATTTTCCAGGAAACATTTTTTTTTTCTTTTTTTGCAATAGAAACAAATTTTATCCATAATTGTAACAAATTATATTCTTTTAATGGACAATTTTTATGTAAAATAAAGTCAAACGAACACCAAAAGATCCAAAATTTCAATATTTTCCACTTGAAAAATTATACTGATCAAACATAATTAATTGACAATTTCCAGAAAAATAATTCTAGACAATTCAATTTCCTGAACTTTATTTTCTTTCCACCCAAATTTCAATATTGCAATCAAATGGACCATTAGATTCTCCAATTGGAAAATTAGAAAAGTTCATCCTAATAAATAATAATGACATATTTAGCCATCATTTGACAATCATTATTTTTGAAAAAAAAAAATTACATATTCATTTTCAACCACACATTCATGTAATAAAATATTCTGCACGTAAATTCAATTTTTTCCCTATTTTTTAACTACACAATCTCATAAAAATTAATATTCAAACCGTTGTTTTTTAAGAATAATGGCTATCAAACATGGGCTTAATAAAGTGGACTATACAACATTAAATAATATAAAGTAAAGTAAATAAAATTTAGTGTAGCATAAAATTCTTTCATGTCTAGTATCACCACCATCGGGGGTGGATGACCAGTACACATTGAAATTTTCGTAAAATTTAAGTGAAAATTTTGAATTTTATTTGAAAATAATGTTTAGCATGCATTATTGGATTGAATTGAACAAAATTTTTAAATTTATTTTCTTCAATCTATTTAGCATTGTAGAATACACCTCATCAAGCAAGACATGAGGGATTTGTACTACTCCCAAAGTAGCATATAATTGGAAATAATCTCTGTATTATTAACCTGTTTTTATGTCATTTAATTAAGACATCAATATCAAATCCTTATTACACGAAACATGTTTGATCGTGCTTAAAAT
>CAIGRB010053568.1:32480-56839 GCA_903798255.1 Fraxinus quadrangulata | reverse complement strand
ATAGCAATTTGAGCACGTTGTAGGTGTATGGGGCTATTTCCAGTCACCCTAGTTAATTTCCAAGTCCTAATCATGTGACAAGTATAGCTTCAATTATGCTTGATCTTTCAGTGACCATATTATTTCATTCCATGTTTGCATTGATAATACTCATATAAATTTGTGAAAATTTTAACAACTAATAAAATATGTGAAATAAACATGATTATGCATCTCATAATATAAAACAAGATGACTCATAAATATGCTAAAAGAATAACATTTCTTTTCATACCTTGGATCAGTTGGAGAGTGATCGAGTAGTGGACGTAACGTGCCAAGAATTCTTAATCTCATTACATGTTTAAGACTTTAAAAATTTTATATTGTCCATAAACTTCTAATGTTTATTAAAAGTGCTACATTTGTTTTTGTAATCTCCAAAAATATGATTTTCTCAAAATAGAAGTTTCTAAAAAAATAGATTAAATTTTTTTTTTTTTGAAAGGTTTGAAATATTGTATTTTATCTCATTAATTTGAATAATGCGCAATCAAAAGGCTTCCAAATGAGAAGGGGGTCACAATGGACTGCTTAAATCCCAAACTCTTTTTAGACAGTTTAGGTCTTTTGACAAAACTTTTTAATTTTACAATTACGTAAATCAATAAAACTATAACAATAAATCTAACATGAAATCTCTTAAAATGTACATTTTCAGATTGGTAAATTCTTAAAACATCATCAAGGGCTAAAGCAAAACACAAAAAAAAATTATCACGTGTAAAACTTGAACTTTGAGCATTAAACCATAACAATTTAAATTCTATACTATTATTATTCAAAATTTATTTAAACCAACATTTATCTTTCAAAATAAAAAAAAACAAATAAAAAATATTTTACCCTTTTCTTTTGTCACTGTATACGTGAACATTGACACGAACTGTTCATGTGAATAGTATTACTGTTCACGATATATATATAAAAGAAAGTAAAACCTTTGCTCTGATACCAAAATATAACACCCCAATTTTTTACAAAACACTGGAGTGTTATCAAGATTTCAATTCTTTACGGAACGATAAAATATAAAATTTTTTAATAAACAAAATATTGGAACATTTATAAACTTAAATTTAATCATTAAATCGTATCTTTAAAAAAATTACATTCTCAACTAACAAATTCAATAATAATATTTGAACAAATTAAACTAATAAATCTAAAGACAGTAAAACTTAGTCTTTTCGCACGTCGAAATCCCTCGACAGTCCGTTGCACCATTTCGTCACAGTTCCAATCGATCCGAACTAACCTGAAAAATTATAATAAGAATGAGTATTTAAAATTACCCAGCAAGATGCATGTAGTTCCCATACGCAATTATATAACAATAACATAGACAATTAATACCACATTTCTCTTTATGGAGTATACCGGTGATTAAGCGAGATACCCATCATTTCTCATTTTGAATTCCCAAAGTATTTCACATTTCGTTAGGTCTAACCCGAAGATCCACTAGCAATTAATGCATAAAACATTGAACATAAAAGTATACCGAAACATTAACTTGCACAAAGGTATCTTACCCTATTATTGACAAAAATGTATTGCACTTTTTTACTTTCAACACCTTTTCTCTCTCTTTAATGTGAAGGTAGTCACCTACTCTTCTTCTCTCTCTTTTACTCTCTCTTCTTGTTTTGTGTGAAAAATACAATGACTATATATGTGTATATAGAGGGTAAAAATAATTGAATCTTAGTGTACCTATAATTGAAGAAACGTATTCCAAGCAACAAATATTGGATGACAATGACTTGAAAACTTTATCCCAAAATTCCATGCAAATCAACATTTACTCATTCCATATTTCATCAACACGTGTCAACTAAATATACAATTTAAGCCAATTTCATACACTTGACAGCATCTTGTTTGCACTCAAATATCATGATGTGTTTTAATATGTAGATAAAGTACACTATCAAGTCAAACTTATCAAAATAACTAATGGTTTTAATCTAATCACATTACATTAAAGGGAGAGAAAAATTGAAAAGTATTATAAACTATTTAAAATCTATTTACCCTTATTTTCTTTCGATTGTGTCTAATTTAACGAATGCTTATCCAAAACAACTTTTTCTCGAGCCTAAAAATTCGTGATTAAATATGAGCTATCCAACAAGCCTAATGTCGATATGTAAAAACTTGTTCGATCAAACTCTAATTATATAACACTAAATAAAATGAAAATTTTAAAAAATAACTGTTTCATTTTAGTTCTCAGTTAAAATATAAAAACAAATAAATATTTTATTTAAAAATTTCGGGGCGTTACAAAGTTTGTAACCTTTCAAGAGAGATCGCCGACATTCTCACTAAGCCACTCAAGTATGATGTGTTTCGTAAGCTAAGAACTTTACTTGGAGTAGCAAATCAAGTTTAAGGGGAATGTTGGGAAGTAAACTTGATTTTGTAGTAAGTAATATGGGGTTAAGAATTTTTGCTCATAAGGCCAATTCAATTAAAATGTCCAACAAAGTCTAACATTTTTAGAAAGATTCATGAAAATATCTAAGTAAAACATGTGGTATTGTGTCAAGTAGATTATGTCGTTCTAGAAATTCTATCTAGAATATTCTAGAAAAATATCTAGTCCAAATATGTGGTCTATAAGCCTCATGAAAATACGTGGATTAGAAGTTTCTAGGATAATGTGTGGTCTAGAAATTTCATGTAAACTCTATATAAATGGGTAGAGTCCCTCCATTTTGTAATAAGTCAAGTAAAATGTGTAAGTTTTGAAGTTAAGAAATATAAGTTATCTTTCTATTTACTTACTTTTTCCTATTAGTGTGTCTTTCCTATCAAGCCTTAGCCACACCAAGTTAGTATATCAAATACATTGAAATTGACTTGCATTTTGTTAGAGATAAAGTACGACACAAACAACTTGAAGTACAACATATACCCTCTTGTGTTCAAATTGCGGATTGTCTTACCAAACTGCTTTCATTTTCACATTTCAACTACTGGATAATGACCCAAAATTACCCTTTGTAGAATTTATAATTCAAAATTCAATAATCATCTTTTTTTTATTATACCACTAGTGTCTGGTTCCAAACTCCAATGCTTTGAACGTTAATTATCTAAAAGGGGGGAAATCATAAACAATGAAATAAAATTCCAATAAGTGAGCCACATAAATCGTAATCCAATTTAAAATTTAGAAATTCTTAACGCACATAAGGAAATATGGGGATTACAAATCGAACCTAGGTGGCCACAATTCTCGCATATAATCATAATATACATAGGGAGACACAAAAATTAAGAACCAAACTTCGTGGCTATAATTCTCGTGCGTAGCGCTACTGAACGTTGGTCCCTTGAATTTATACTTATATGACCCCTATCGTATTCATAAATTGGATTTCGTAATTTAAAGTATGAAGACTATTTTCGTATATTCGTATGACTATATTTACCTCATAAATTTGAATAGAATTTGATAGAACATGTACGGAAGAACTTGACTTCTAACAACTATTTATGAACTTTGTGCGTAATGTGGGACAATTATAATTATACATATACATATATAGATGTACATAATTATAGTAATCATATAATTTAAATAAATCAAACATAATTATACATATATAGATGTACGTAATTGTAGTAATACTATATTTGAAATCAGTCAACCATAATTATATATATTATATATAAATAGACGTACTTAATTATAGTAATACTATAATTTAACTCAACAATCATAATTATAAATATATGGACACACATAATTATAATAATAATACAGCTAAATTTATCAATCATAATTATATTATTGTTTACTATTCATCAACAAAGTACATATTCAAAATTATTTCTTCAAGTACCAAAATAGAGGCACAACAAGAAAGAATAGTGCTATGCATTAAAATAGTAGAATAAAAAGCAGTTAATTTCAATTAATTTGAAGAAATAATTTTGAAAATGAATATATATTTTATTGATGAAGAGTCAACAATAATTTCGACTCAAATAGTAACTTTACTAGTTCCATCTTGAATTGATACATTTTCTCTTGAAAATGATCTAAAAAAATATAAGGTTTTAAATTGATGAAATATTACATAGAGAATTCTTATTTTTTCGAAAATACAATCTATCTTTCTTTCTTCTTGAGGTGCATATAGAGGTCATGAATTCTCCGGACTTGAAAAGCTCTTCGAATTTGATGAAAGAATCCTGAAAGGACAATTATGACTGCCATCCACTTGCTTTTGAATAGATTGCTTTGAAGAATATCTATGAGTTCTATCTACCACTTGTTGTCTAATTTGAACTCTTAAATGACAATTATTTCTCTTTTTCTAATGTTTTGAAAGACCACTTGAATTATTGTTTTTTTTTTGAAGGACATACATTAATGGATTAAATTACTGGTCATCCACTAAATCATCTATGCCCTAACAATCATCACCATTTTCTTGAGCATAGTCTTCAGTTTCTGAACCAGATGAACTTGAAGCCTTTGACGTATTTAAAGCTAATTCTGCTAGAGAGCAAGCTTGTTGAGCTAATAATGCAAATTCTTTAGGATCTTGGCACGGGCCATCAACTTATTTTTTTTTTTTGTTAGGAAATGGGCTTGTTGTTCATGAATTTTTGAAGTTTTTTTGTGAGTTCTTTGTAACTTGAATTTCGCTACTTGCAATCTAAGCTTAGACTGCTTTTGGGCAGAATAGTTTCAATAATTTTTCCCACCATTTGATCTTGAGTCTCCTGACAATATGTTTCAGAGAGTATTGAGTTTCATATTAATTTCAGTAAACTTTTCCAACCATCCGAAACATATTATTAGGAGACTCAATATCAAATTGCAGGAAAAGTTTATTGAAACTAATGCCTGCTAAAAGTAGTCCAAGCCTGATTAAAAGTTGCGAAATTCAAGTTACAAAGAACTCTAAAAAACTTCAAAAATTTGTGAACAATAAACCAATTTCCCAACAGAAAAAGCAATTTGATGGCACAATGTAAAGATCCAGAATCATTTGCACTATTAGCTCAACAAGCTGCCTCTTTAGCAGAATTAGTTTCAAATACATCAAAAGCTTTAAGTTCATCTAGTAAGACTATGCCCAAGAAAATGGTGATGATTGTTGTGGCATAGATGATTTGGTGGATGACCATTAATTTATTCCAAAAATGTATATCCTTCAAAAGAAAAGACAATACTTCAAGTGGTCTTTCAAAATATCAGAAAATGAGAAATAATTGTTCTTTAAAGTTTCAAAGTAGACATCAAGTGGTAGACATAACTTGATAGTCATCCTTCGAAGATTCAAAAGCAAGTTGATGGTAGTCATAATTGTCATTTCAAGATTTCTTCATCAAATTAGAAGAGTTTTTCAAGTTTAGAGAATTCAAGACGTCTATATAAAGAGAAATTCCTCAAGAAGAAAGGTAGAGTGTAATTTCGAAAAAATAAGTACTCCCGTAAGATATCCCCTGTATAAAATCTTAGATTTTTTAGAGATCTTTTTCAAGAGAAATTGTATCAATGCATGGTTGTACTAGTAAATTTACTATTTGAGTCAAAGCTATTGTTCAAAAGGTCAAAATTACTGTTCACTATTCATCAGTAAAGTATATATTCATTTTCAAAATTATTTCTTAAAATTAATTGAAATTAACTGCTTTTTATTCTATTATTTTAATGCATAACACTATTCTTTCCAGTTTTGGTATATTGCACTTGTAATCCCTCAACTATTGGACTATATGCAATTTGACCCCTTAACTTTCATCCTCTTGCACTAAGGTCCTAATTTTCATAATTAAGGACTACAAAATTTTTTGGAGATATTATAATGTACCCCTCTTAAAATAAATTTTCATCCTCGAAAATTATCTTAACTGTTATTTTCAAACAGTTGGGAATATTTGTAAAATAGAAGTTTCTAAAAATGAATTTTTTTTGAAATATAAGTTTCTAAAATAGAAATTTCATAAGATAGCATTTTCTCAAAATAGAAGCTTCTCAAAATGGATGTTTACGGAAATTGAGGTTTCTAGAAGTATTAGTTTCATAATATAGGAATTCTTGAAATAGAGGTTTCTAAAATAGATTTTTCTTAAAAGTTTTTGGAAATAAAGTTTCTAAAAACGAGAATTTTCTTAAATTTGTAGTGAGTTTGTAATGTTGTTTTCGTTTTATTGGTTTGAATAACGTTGAACCGAGTGGCTTCCAGGTGAGGAGGAAATAGTGAACCACTTAAATTTCAAGCTTTTCTTAGACAGTTTAAGTGTTTTTGATAAAACGTTTTAGTTTTGCGAATACACAAATTAAGAAAACTCAAACAATAATTAGGAATGAAAATATTTAGAGTTATAATTTTCCTAATAAAAGTCTATTATTAATCGAGAGATTTTTTAAGGTCCACTATTCTTATAGGTCGATACGTAGTCACTAGGCTAAAATCATATAACATCATAAAATTATCTCTCATATAACTTGCAATATCCATAATGAGTTTTTTGTAATTAACAAGTATTCATAAAATCATAAGTCGTAGCATAATTTGTTCGTTGATATTATCATGAAACTTCATAATTGTTAATTCACATAATAAGATAGTTAACATGGTAAATATTACATACTTATTTAATCATACTTTTCACATTAATTCTTAACACTTAGCAAGACATTTAAAAGCTAATAAATATAACATGCATGATTTTTTTTAAGTGATTCGAGAAAATCAAAGCTTGGAACTTGACATCACGTAGTGGTGGTCTAAGAAACATTAAGTTTGCCTTAAAAAAAAATTAACGTAATCATAAATTCGACCTTTAAAATTTCAACATGAAGAGTAACATGTAAAAATTCTTTTTATTTAGGTGTGTAGAAACGTAGACCCACCCTGATATTATACAATTTAATCAATCAATCATAATTATGTATATTATGTATATCTATAGTAGTTTTCTTACTTAGGAAGGAATTTTCCTAACTTATCCTTCACATATAAAGAAGTTTACTTAATTCCATCCCAATTTTCCAATTGGGCAATAACATGGTTCAACTTAATTCTCTCTTAAGGGAAGGTCACGTGTTCAAATTCTGAGAAATCGATAGAAATCTGTGAGGGTAAGAAGGCTAGATGCTCTTCCATAGCGAACAGTATATAAGTTAACGACTTGGACACGAGGTGGGGTCATTACAATTTCAAAGGCAAAGTCGGGGTTGTAGAACCACCCTCTCGTTTGATGTTAGAGAGTAAAATAGGTCCAAACTAACTAAAGACACAGTCCACTAATACGTCACAGACCATCAACACATGTAGCAAGACATTTCACATCCTTTAGTTTCTTATCTTATTTACAGTTTATAGTTACCATAAGCATGTTTTATTAGTTCTAATCTTGGAGCTTTTTTATTGGCTGCGAAGATAGTGAGCTTACTACGACATTGTAACAGTTACAACTCTAGTATATATCTACGGAAATGGAATACAGAGAATTATTATGAGGCAAATCATATTCTCCCAAATACTTTGAATGCTACTAATCTGTGAAAATGTAAGTGTGCTCCAGAGTGAATTATGAGAGACAAGCCTCTACCACTGTTCAAAAGTTATTTGACACGTGCACCTTGATGTATAGCCAAAGTGGATTATGATGCATTAGGCTGATTTTTCCACTTTGTGACCAGAGTATCCTATAAGAGAAACCTTTTCAATGGAAAATTCATCAAATTTCTGAATATAATGATATATTGAATTTTAACACAAATAGTTCATTGATAGGGAAGTGAATAAGTGTGAGGAATATACATTTTGTTTTCTAGAAGGATCGATGAAAAATAGCTAAGCACATATGGTACACTTCATCATCACAGCTCCCACAAGGGTAACTAGGGACATCAACTTGTTGCACAGTAAGCAGGAAAAAAGATATAGAAGAAATCATGCAGTGGATGGTCACTGATATGCCCCTAGTGCATCCCAAATTAGAAGAACGGTGATAACAATTGAACAATATTATGTATTCAATCAGATCTTAGGAAAACTCCAATCCAGACAAGCATTGCGTTGATCAAAGTTGTTTGTGACTCCAAAGAGGATAATACACGTCTTGTTTGGCATGGAAGGGTTGCAGTAGCAAAAATAACCCAATTCCCAGGCTCTCAATCTCCCCAAATTTTATGTGCTATTCCACCACACCCAATGTCACCAATCAAAGTCAAATCTTCACCCAAGCCATGAAGAGAATATCCTATGACACCAAATCGATGAATCATAACATTAAGTCACTTCATCAACCAATAGGCTCCTTAATAATATAGAGAAAGATAAAATAGTTTCAAAGTGAAATTCTAGATCACTTATTAATCAAGGCACCTAGAGAAGGAAATGTTTTTACTGTCATTCATCTGAGTTTTCCGCTGCCTTTTGTGGTATTTATTGCAGAACACAAAAGGAGACGCGAGTCCCCATAAATTTTTCTGCCAATAATCTTTGCAATATAATTAACTGACCAATTATATTCGTCAATGCAACATTACTTTCATGGTTCAATAGAATAAAGACCACACCAAAACATCCATACTAGTGAAAATGATCTTTCTATTTAACATAACATCAACAGAGGTGTTCAGTCGAGGAGGATCTTTCTTCCAGATCCTTAACGCGGCACAGTATGCAGAAACCGAGAATGTGAGAAGCAAGAACAGAATAATACCAGGGAGGAACAAAGAAAGAGAGAATTTGGAGAAGGAAATCAATACCAATCCAATAGTCTGCCTCTACAATGAAAACCCTACTCCTACTTGTTCTTGACAGGCCTAATAAAAGAAAAAAAAAAAAAGAAGAAGAAAACAATTCAAATAGAAAATTTCTATTATAAACTGATAAGAAGGGAAAGAAAATGAATCAAATCAAACCAAAAAAAAAAAAAAAAGAGACTTCAACTAAAGAATGTGGTTCAATTTGTCATCACCCTATGAAAATCTAGGAAATAAATATTACATACTATCCTAACAAACTTGTTTTGAGTTCTTCAGTAGTCAGTACAAGAGTTCTCGATTTCCTTACTATTGGGTTTATTAATTGGGAAAAATTCATGGATCATGTATTACCTATCACCAAATCAATATTTAGGCATCAAGTTTTAAAATTGCAAAAATCAGGTTTTGCGTTAATTAATTAATTATATTTCACAATTATTCTGTTAAATTACATTCCTTAAATTAAGCGTGCAGTTAGGACTCCCTAAAATACCAAATCACCTCCCTAAAATACAAATTTAGCTCCAGCCCCGGCGGAGTTCCATCATGTTGACCAAATTGACGGTAGTACAAACGAGATTTCCGGTCACAAATCTAAGGTCGTCATCTCTGATCACAGAGTTCCAGTATGTTGACAATTGACGGCACTATAAACGAGATTTTCGGTAAAAAATCGAAGGTTTTCATCTCCAGTCACAGTTCAATTTCTGTACGTAGTTTTCGATTAGGTTGAAATTCTAATTGAAGGCTCTAATCTGTGGCTAAAAATTGAAAACAAACGTTTCTATTGTCGGCACTAAGAATACCCATTGCCATTGCCATTGGTATGTCATGCTATCTGATCAACTTTTATGATTCTGTTATGTTTTCATAATTTTGTGATGTGAATTGATAATATATCTACGCACAATCAATAAAATATGTGACTTTGATTATGGTGATAGCACATACAGAATGTCGGACGTAAATCTGTAACATGCATGATCTCGTACTGTGACCCGAACTGCATATATGACCTGCATGAATTCATTTTTTCTACTGACCTAATACATTTAAAATTGCAGATATGATGTATGTTTGCTGAATGGATCCTAGTTATTGGTGGTTTTGCTGGATCGTAATTACACTTATTCTAACTTGTGTATACCGTAATGATCGATTTCAATTTAGATCACACAAAGGTAGCCGTCACAATACAGTGTGTACTGAATCATGATTTGCCGCTGGTGAGAATAAGAAGTGACAGTAATGTACTATCGTATATTACTCTGAAGAGTATAGATCATGACCCTTCTAAATATCCGTTAAGCATTGATGTTATCGAAATTGAGCAACAATCTATTACAATTCCAACTTGCGTACATGCCACCAAAGATTTTTTCACTACAGAATGTGATTTCAGACATATGCGATGCAAGTATCGAACCAACATGTCACATATTTGAACAGGAAGTCACAATTGTAACTATCGCCAATCCTAGAGGAGTAGAGGAAGGAAGGCTCTTCCATGATAAGAATATTCTCAAATTGAGTCTTTCTTTGTTTGCGATACAGAACACGTTCGAATTTATGGTTGTTCGATCGGACAAGAAAGAGTACGTAGTCAAGTGTTTACATGATATGTGTACTTGGATGTGCATATCTTCAAAGTGGGGTAAGTCAGGTATATTTAAGATTATGAAGGTTACTAATGATCACACACGTGGCTCGAACATAATATTGGGGACTCACAGGCAATTATCCAGTTCCGTTGATTCATCTAGCATCAAATACAAATACACATCGTCACATACTACATACACTCCAAATGATATATGTTGTGACATGTTTCATACGTATGGTGTCTCGATGAACTATTCTAAAGCTTGGAGATTTCGTAAGTAAACTTTAAAAATCATTAGGGGTGATCTGACTGAGTCATTCGGTAAGATACCTAGCTACTTTTACATGCTTCAATAGAGAAATCCTGGAACAGTCACATGATTGGAGATTGATAATGGCCCTTAGTGCATCAATTCAAGGTTGGAAGCATATCAGAGCTGTGATTGTGGTGGATGACACCTACTTGAATGGACACTATAGTGGTACTCTATTCACAGGATGTACACATGATGCAAATAACAGCATTTTTATTCTCTCATTTGGAGTTGGAAATAGTGAGAACAATAGATCTTGGACATGGTTTTTCGAGAACTTGAAGAAGGCTTATGGTTATAGAGATGGATTGTGTTTTGTATCAGATTGCCATATTCGTATCAAGAATGCTATAAAACATTTTTATCTAGGAACCTGTCTGGAATTTGTTCGTATCATTTGCTGCAAAATTTGAAGTCATATTATGGTAAATCAGGTCACAACATAACGAAAGCTTTCAATTCGGCTGTTTGATCATATACATTATCAGATTTTGAATATTACATGCACCAGCTTGACATGAGAACAGAAAGATTAAGCGTTAACTGGTAAAGTAATACTTTCAATTACAATTTCCATATTTAAAAAAAAATTAACACAAATGTAATTTATATGATATTCATGAACATAGTTGATGTTCTTAGGAGGATGTTGGATTTGAAAAGTGGTCACGATTTCACATGCCAGCAAATCGGTATTCTACAATGACCTCAAATATAGTAGAATCAGTCAACACATTCACAAAAATAGAAAAGAATTACCGTATTGTCTCGTTGTTAGAATCTTTGAGACAAACTATACAGACCTGATTTTGTAAACATAACGAAGATGCACATGGCACATTTACAAGGTTGACACCCAATTACGAGACACCAATGAGGAAAATGAGCACAGATTTAAGGAAACTGAGTGTAACTTTTATATTTCGATTAATGAATTATATAACTGTAACTTGAAAATATGTTATGTGACTCAAAAATGATTTTCTGTAACTTGAAATATATTTATTAGACTACATATATGTATGATTTTTAACCTTCTTTCCAGGTATTACTTGTGAGCCAGTCACTGTTTTCAGTCAAAGATGAACACTCATCTTTCGTTGTAGATATAGATCAACGTTCATGCACATGTATGATGTTTCAAGTTGATTTGTTTCCATGTCTACATGCACTGGCTGTGATTGTACATACAAAAAGATATCCTTATAACTATTGTTCTTATTATTACACAAAAGATGCATACATCAACGCATACCAAGACTTCTTGATTCCAATAGGAGATCAGCTGAATGGACCACGCTTATAGACTTGCAACACACCATTGTATTAGCTCCTTATCAGAAAAGGAGTTCTGGTAGACCTGCTGAAAGGAGGAGAAGGTCATCCAGTGAAGGAAAACTGACTATGAAATGTGGACGTTGTGGAGGATATGGTCACAATTGTAGAAGATACAGTGGCTTGGTTCCATTAAGCTAAATTCAAGAAAGGACAAACATTCACGAAAAGCAAATAAGTTGATGACACTTAGCATACATCACAATTTCAAATATTCATTAACATTTCTTTAATTGGTTGTAGCTATCAATTTATATAGACCTTTAATGTGCGTGAATAATCATTGAAATAAGAATTATGCATTCGGTTTATTTATCATTGGAGTGTTAATTATGCATAATGTCAACTGTGACCATCATGATTGATATGTGTGACATATTCAAGGATCTATGACTTGTTAACACTGATTGTGTGACCAATGCACTATTCATAGTAGGGAAAGTAAAAAGAATGTGTTAATAGTTGTGGAAAATGTGACCGAATGCCAATCACCTAAATAACTTGTACTTATAGTCTGTGACTTTTGCAGATCGACTGCAAATGTTTCATCAACCTATGTTGCTATCCATGTCCATATGAGCACAAACAGTTACCCCATTGCGTTATCTGTGACCTGACATAACATTGTGTCACTTGTATAGTCACCTGTGACCTGCCTATTGCGTAACTAGTGACTTGTGTACATACATACAATTATGACCTAATGACATGCATGACCAAAGCTCTATCATCAAGCACAGACCTGCTCAAATCAAAATGACACCAAAAATTAAAGTCTAACTTTTGCAGATGCATTGTGAAATGATTTAGAAACCTATGAAACCAATGCACTATTCACTGTGACCATTAGATTGTAATGAAAATGACATGTAGTACGACTTGTAACCTTAAAGATGTGACTTGTGAACATTTATTATGTGACCAAAGATATATCATCAAACGTAGACCCGCTCCAATGGAAATGACATGTACTCTAACCTGTGAACATTTATTGTAACCAAAAAGATGTATCATCAAACACAGACCTACTCTAATGAAAATGACATATACTAAGACATGTGACCTGTGACCTATGAATACTTATTGTATGACCAATGCACTATTCACTGTGACCATCGGATTGCAATGAAAATGAGGTGTACTATGACCTGTGACCTATGAACACTTATTGTGTAACCAAAGATATATTATCACACACAGACCTGCTCCAATGAAAATGACATATACTATGACCTGTTCAATGTTCAATGTACAACTAGTTCAATTCACAAAAACTACTGCAAATCTAAACTGAAAACTACACCATAAATTGTACAGACTTTGTTCATTATTTTATACTAAAAAAAAAGTTCTATCCACCACTCAATTACAATTTCCTCCCATTTTTTATGCTTCCCCATCTTTGTGGGCTTGTATATGCCCCGATGTTTATACAGCTACGATGCTATGTCCAGCCTAGTCCTCCCCTCGTCAAATTTTCTCGCATGGAGTCCTTATCGTCATGTAGCTAATACTCAGCATATTTGATTATGAAGATGCCACAATCATGACTGAAAGCGAAAATAATATAATTTATTTGGTATGGATTGCATGAAAAATATTTTGAAATGAGATATGAGGTCAAAGACTTACCCGTTCTTCTGTTGAGGAAGGTTACTGTCAACCATTAACCTCAAGTCCATACGATCTTCACCATCATAGTCAAGGTGTTTTTTCAAAGTCCGTCAGAATTCAGCAAATAAGGAATAATTTTTACAAACGGTTCAATACCAATACGAACTTGGAAGTCATGGTAGGTCTTCCCAGCAGAATTGAACACGTGCAGAGTTTGTGTGCTGATTTTGAGGATAGAAAGCATCCAGTGCACCTTGTTCGTTGGTATAATGGGCATGAAAAAAAAGTCCACACTGTCTCAGGGAGAGCTTAAAGGCAAACTACCTTTTGTAACAACGTCTAGCAACATGGACTCTGACAACAAAACATTAGAATCTTGCTTAAACTTGGAATATATGTTTTTGAGTTTCATTTGGAACCATGAGTCCGTCGTGGTTGCTTTCAATTTGACATTCTTCTCATGCCTTGACAACTGGCGGATGTAGTAGAAACACACGTCTATGTGCTGTGGTAAAAAAAAGAAAATATTATCGATTTTAACATGAGAAATGAACTGTGACCTAATGACGTGACATGTGACCTCATGTAATTGACCAATGTAAAGCATATGTAACTTATGTTTCAGCTGTTGTGAGTAAAGAATTGAATAATCATTCTTACCGTGCTACTCAGTGAGTGCTCAAAATTCACAAGCTCATAAAACCAAGTTTTACTTCCAACTTTAAACAAACCAAACATAAATGGATGATTGATACGATCATCCACATCATTGAACTTTTTTCTGTAAATGGTATATGAACCATAAGAAATTTTCTACAATGAGTTATTAAACAACTTTCAGAAGTAGAATTTGAATTTACCTATTTTTCGGTTTGTATCCTCGCTAGATCCAACTCTGGAATGTAGAAATATCGGCATTTTCAGCATTACGGTTATAATGTTCATATACCAAAACATTGTCAGACTGTTTGAGTCATTTTCCTTCATCAGTGACAAATGGAGATTGTAGTATCCTCGGTGGTCTGAAAACCCTCTTAATTGGTAATCTTGAACGTGGGGATACCTGCATATTGTTGTAATTGTAAATATCGCCGCTTATTGGTCGACTACTATACCTGTGACCTGTGCGTGACTCGTGACCTAATACCTATTAACATCTGTGACCTGCATGGATTTAAAATGAATTGTGTAAATCTCCAAAATTAGAATGTACCTCTTGCTCTGTCCTTTTTGTGTCCTGGGCAACATCAGCTATGACAGAGTCAACTTGTTGCAAAATTGTTTTGTATTCGATCGAAGTATGTAGCTCAGGTTGTGTAAATCCACGACCCAAATCGAATGACGGGGGTTCAAGACTGAGTTGGATCTCGAGATCATCATCGGAAACCATCTTACTCTTGCCTTTCCTGTCCAAACCCGATCCCACATCTTCAGCCTGAAATTAGATCAAATATAAAATTTAAAATGAAATCGTCTGTCATTCAAAAAACAACATAACTAAGTCATACTTACTTCGTCAGGCTTCTCAGATGCTTTAACCACATGACCTTCCTGATTATCTTTTGATCTTTCACTGACTTTTTTCAAAATCTCCTCCATCGTACTTGAAATCAACGCAGATACAGACTTGGACATGAATTGCATGTTTGTCCTAATGTCTAACATGTCACTTCTAATCCCGGTCTATATTTGGACAATGTCGATCATTTTCTGTATTTGTTCACCCTGTATAGATGATAAATGTGACCTCATCTCATCCACCTAAACATTCAAAACTTCGTTCTTTGACGTAAGTTCATATATTTGCATTGTCATTTCTTTCCTCAAATCCTCGACCGCATTCAAAGTGTGTACAATAAATCAGTTACATAGAAATTGTATAATGTGATAAAGTTGAAAGACATGAATAGATTGAAAAATGCATCATCCGTGAATAATGTACATGAATATATCACTTGTGCACACATCTGTGACTTCTGATGATTTAAATGAAGTGTGACCTATGATGGAAATCAGATTCAAATTAGTATTTTTATGTTATTAACCTCAATAACAACTTACGCTATTCGCCGGTGGGACATCTGGACGAGGTTCCCGGGCATGATGAGGTTCAGGTGACGGACCCTCATCCACTAGAGAGTTTACATAGGCATATGTCTCGTGCCACCTCGGTGGATGATCGGCAAAGTCATGGTCATCTTCACCTACAACAACGTGATCAGTTCTAGCATCGGTTATCCTGAGAACCGATGTCGATGTTTTTTCACCAAAAAAACCTGCCTCTACACTTGTTCCAACACTGGGAACTTAACTTTCAATCCTTGTCTTCTTTCTCTGGCCATCGTGTGTTATTTTTGGTTGAACTAGTTTCGTGTACTGAACCCCATTCATATACGGTATTTTCGTCTCATTCTCTGAGGGATCCAGGTCACAGATTTTAAACTGCCATATAATAAAAAATATTGTTAGTAACGATAAACATCTTAGTATGCTATTAATTCCATATATTTGAAATGATTACATCAGGGTTTGCGAATCATTCAAATCTGTCGAGCTTAGCAGCAAACTGGTGCTCATCTGCCATCTAGTTCATGATTCGAGGTTGTGTTTCGAACATTATTGTCATAATAGTTCCAGAAAGACGAGGAATAGTCAAGTATATCCAAACTTGAAATGGTAGTAATAGACCCCTCAACTTGTACTCAGACCATCTCTCATATCATTCAAAGTAGTTTCAAAAATGATCTTCTCCCATGAGAATTTGTCCATCACAGAAAAATCTTCAACAAGCATAAACAAATAATGATTAACCACCTTTTTGTAATCTCTCAGGAACAGGTAGATGTAATGAAATACAGAGCTCTAAGCTTTGCAACATCTTTGTCTATGAGGAATTCAACAACATCCTGTTCTGGAAGTTGGCAAGTAGATATGAATGCATCCCTCACATCTTTATGTGTGACAATATTCAGTTGGCTGAAATATTTTTCCTTCAAACTTGAAGGACTGTTTTCAAGTGTATCTATGTCACTATTCCCCATTCATCGCAGACCCATCACTAAACATAACTCAACCATAGAGAACCTAGCAAATCTACAATTCATTTGCATTGGGTGAGTGCACATGCTTGAGAAGAAAATAATAAATCAATTGTGACTGAAGAACTATGTTATGGCACTTCATAAAATGCGCAAAGAATGTTCTCATGAGTATTTTTCGTTGGGCTTCGCTTAAATATTTCTTCAAGTTGGAGATAACACCCTTTGTTATGGACGTGGTGATTTTTCTGGGAAACCATTTATGTTGTGGTAGTATGTATTTTCACACCTGCAGCAGGAATTTATGTCAGGTCACAGATGCAAAATGGCAAAGGTCACAACCATAATTTAGATAATACACTCAGGCAACATACTCGTATAATCATATAACATATGATCAAATTAGGTCACAGACACATTATATTCTCCATGTGTGTGGGAAGTAGGTCACAGATCTATTATACTCTTCGTGAAATTCACTTCCAAATTTACAGATGCAAAATGACAGAGGTCACAGATCCATTATACTATTTTGTTAAGCTACGAAACATGTTCCCTATTCGGTAGTCTAAAATAGATTGCCCCACACATTTTTCTTCAATACTACTAGGTAAAATGAACAAAAAATGAAGTTACCTTCTTCACTAACTGATTGCTACTTGACATATGCGCCAAAATGACAGAGGTCACAAACCCATTATAACGTGGGTAAAATAGATTGCCCCACATATTTTCCTTCAATACTACCGGGTAGAACAAATAAAGTGTCGCAAATGCAGTAAACGCAAAAATAAAGTGTCGCAAATGATTGCCCTACACATTTTCTTTCAATACTACCGGGTAGAACAAATAAAGTATCGTAAATGCAATAAACGAACAAAACAAATCAAGTTACCTTCTTCCCTGACTGATTGCTACTTGACCCATGAACTTTTTATCTTGTTGCCGAATTTTTATTGGGACTGTCCATTGTTTTCCTTTTGTTTGTTCGACCAGGCGTTTGCACTGTCTTCTTCCCCCTCTTTTCATCATTTGTTTTCGCCATTGCTATTCACTGCCGACTGGATATTCTCACAATGTAGGCAAAAAAAATACACTGGAGTTTGGATGGAGTTTGGAGATTTATCACAGTTGAATTTGATAAAGTGGTGGAGATTGGGTGTGAATAACGTGGACGGAAGATAGTGCTTGAGAGAATATGGTTTGAATAAAAATGGAAGTTTGGATATTAACAAGTTTGAAATCCTCAATTAACGGGATACGCGCGTCAATTAATTAAAAGATTTATTATTTAATTAAAATAATAAAACATGAAAATTGATTAAATAAAGTCCAAACCTAATTAATAAAAATGGATCTTTAAATACCCATTTTTATGTAATTTTAACTTATTAATTTATCATGTGGACCTACATATATAATTAATTGTGTATAATGCTATTTTAGAGTTGAGCCCAATTAAAGTAATCTAATAAAAGATTAAATTGTTGGGCTTAGGGCATCTAAATAAAGTGTTGACCGAATTATTTGTGTAGAGACCAAATCCATTAGGGTTGTATTTGGCTATAGACCAAATACATATGAAAACTATAAATAGGGTTATGGATCCCAATTCTTATGTAGATTATCATTCTTTGTGTAATCCTATCAAGAAAAGAATACAAAATAAAGCATATTGAAGAAAAATATCCAAAATCAATAATTAAGAATCAAGAAAAATGATTGGAGTAATTAAATTGAAGAACAAGACAATCAACATTACGGAGTAAAAAGCCAAAATCAAGATCAAGAATTCAAGAGCCAAAAGAGTCAATAATCAAGATTCAAGATCTGAAATCAAGATCCAGTAATAAGAAAATATTCTCAAATAATATGTTCCGCATTATTAGTTTTCTTGATACTTTGATATGGAGAATCTTGACAATAAAATAATTAGGTTTTAAAGTTTTATGAAATTTCAACAAGTGGTATCGGAGTCGCCTTTATGTTAAATCATTGATATTCAAGAAAGAATTTTAGGGTTGAAATTCATATTTTGGATTTCTTAATTTTGGGATATGAATTTCAAGCCCTAAATTTCAAAATTTTGGATTTTTTGTTTTTGGTGTTTTCAAATTTGACAATCTTAAAAATTAATTGTTTATTTGAGTACGATTATAATTTATTACTTTATGTTGTATTCCGGATTCAACATTAAGAATTTTTTTTGCTAATTTTGCATTAATGATTAAAACATGAGTAATTAATTAGTGGGGATTTCAAAATAAATAATCATTCTATTTATTTTGGAAGTCAAATTAAGTGACCATTAGTAGATCACGGGTTCCGTTTGTCAATGGTGCATGTTTGGTCTAGACACTAATTATGTAGGCATGTGATTGTGCTGGTTGAAGCAATTTAGAAAACAAATCAATAATTCTGGCTGCTTGACTCAATGGGGAGTAATGATGCACCATTTCATTGTAAAAGCAACGTTGTTGCCCTGTGACACCGCTTGCTGCTTTTTAATTTTATTTATTTATTTTTGTCAAAACAAGAAAATAAATAAATAAATAAAAATAAAAGATAAGGGTTAAGGAACAATCAATTTTAACTCTTGGTATTTAAAGTTTCTTTTGAATTACTAATTTTCTAAAATAGATTAGTTGAAACAACATGTTACCAAATTAATCTCTCTTGCCTAAATTAATTTATTTAAAATGTTAGGAATGTTGTGTGTACGTAATTCATACGGGTATTGACCGGCCCAAATGAATGTTAATATTTGACCAAATTATTTATAGAGCCGTGCTGATAAATATGTGACAATTGTAAAGTTTTTCATTATGTAAAGATTGAGTCAATCCAAAGATAGACTTGATATTTGACCAAAGTTATTATCAATATTTGATTACTACACAAGGAATGCTACTTACAAGTTGGTATTTTTGTCCAAAAACTAAATATCAATATTGTGTTTGGTCTCTTGTGATGGGGTTCAATATGATTTGAAATTATCGATTGTCTAATACGGATTCCTATGTAAACATGTTAATTAGGTTTAAATTAGTGATAAAGTAATTTCATGCATTAAACTCATAGTAAAATCAATACATGAATGATAAAATACCAAGAATTTGGAATAAAAGACATAAACATTTTCAAGTAGATTATATCGTTCGTCCAAACATAAACTTTAGCTACTCATAATAAATAAAAATAAAAATAAGTTGTTATTGAATATTTCACCGGATTTTGAATATAGATATAATAAAAGAAATAAAGCTTGTACCAAGATATATTTCCTCTTCCAACCAATGCTTCGAAATGTGAATTCCTTGTTGTTTTCCTTCTTTGAATTGTGCTATTCAATCTCTAGCTGTATCCTCTCTTTTTTTAATATGTCGAACCCTCTAAAATTTCCTCATTTCTTCCCTTTATACTCTCCTACACGTTCTCCGTAAATTTAAAGTTTTTCTTGGGCTTTTCGCGGCCCAAAACAGCATAACCCTAAAATTTGTAACGCAACGCCTAAGCGCTAGGAGGCAGCGTCTTGGTGCCACGTTTCCTTTCGGTGTAGTGCCTAGGCATTACATCTCTATTTCTACTATCTCTTCATAGCGCTTGGACGTTTAGATTCCAGCGCCAAGGCGCTAAGTCGCTGTTCCAAATTGTGCGTCTACTTCAATATTTTTGTTATAACTTTTTCTTTGATATCCGATTAAGGCGATTCAAAGTGCGTTGGAAAGATAACTCAAAGGGACAAAATTTTACTAGAAATAGCACTTTTTCAATTCGAATGTTTACTAGGCCAAAAATGGGTCTCAATTTCCAACTAAAAATCTGGACATCCTTGTGCGGTTGAAAATTAATTTGTGAAAATATTTTGGCCATATTTTCACTCATTTTGACTTTTAATTGTATCAAATTGACCCATAACATTCTTGAATTTTCATCGTGAGTTTCGACACAAATTTTTGAGTATTACACTTTAGGCCTCAAACTTTGGATCTTGCTATTTTTTGCCAATTTTCGCTTCTTTATTTCAATTTCACTTCCATTCATTGATTTTCGCCTAATAACGGATTATATAATAAATTAGACTATAATTCCATTAAAAAAATTATGAAATGTCAATATTTTAGAGCCGAAATAAGCGTATGAAATACACTTATCACCAATTTTAGAAGATAAGGAACAAGTGTGAGTGAAGCACGTTCCAATGGGTATTGGAGATTGTAGAAATTAGATCAACGAGTCTAGTGAATTTTCTATGTTGGATCATATTGTAAGTTCTTATTGTCTATAATGGAAGTTACTGGTTTAGTCTCGAAGTTTTTAAACCTATAAAGGATTTTCTCTGTCAATAAATCTTGCATTATTTACCGTTTTATTTAATATTGTGGCAATTCAATATAGGATGAAATTTAATTGATTGAGTAAACATTTAGAACAATTAAAAAGTGACTTGTTACTTTTATTTGATAGTTTTAAATTCCATGTTATTCATCTCTTCACCCCCTCTAGGTGATTTTAGGATCGAACTAGTAACTTTCAGTATCAAAGGTACATTTTATATTCGAAAAATGTTATTCTAATGGTTTGAAAAGCAAAGTCGAAACAATCATGCTACTTGTACATCTTATTTGACATTATTTTTAACATTGTGCCACGTGTTAGCATATGGTGGACAGTTTTTTTTAAAAAAAACACGCAATTTCCCTCCCGCACGTTTTGAATTCCTACACAATGTCAATAAAAGTGTACACTTAGCATAATTCAAGTCAAAATTCCTGAAAGTTTGAATTCCTCGTATTCTTTGTGATGCGAATCCAATACTATGAGACAAGGGACCCTAAGAAAAGAAATCTTCTTTTTAAGCAAAACAGATCTCTTTGTCACTTTCAATTTACCCATATTTCTTTAATAGCAAACCTCTTTTAATAAAGTATGCCACATTATCCGATCCCATTTTGAGTAACACTAAAATTCATCAAATCAAGCCACATTTCACAACTTATCGAATTCACAATAGATAGAAAAGACCGTGATATAGCAAGAATATATAAATAAACACAATAAAATGCTTTAAGATAAATATAATTTTGTAAATAAAGAAAATTTACCTTTTATCAAACATAGCAACAAAAAGAAAAGAAACCAAGTGATGGTTAGGGTTCATCCCATCAAGTTCAAGCCTCAACGTATCCTTATTGAAAGTTTCATAATAGCCGATTTATTTAGACTTAACATGTGAAATTACATAATTAAAAGTAATAAGTCACTTTTAAATTATTTCTAGATGGTTAATCAATTATGTCAATTTATTCTAGTTGAATTACCATAATTTGTAATAAGAAAGCAATAAAGAATACCCAATTGATCACGAAGAAATCTCAATTGGGTAAAAATACTGGACACTTTGCTAGTCAATAATCAACTATAAATCGAAGCAAACTTACAGTACGGTCCAGACCCGTCTACCCTATAGAACTTCTGACCTTAATTCATGTAGTTTCCTTTGATTTTGTTGGAGGTGTGCTCCTTAAAAACGAATCTCGATTACTGGTTTATACCTTAGCTCATGGACTGCGTGCTCTTGACGTTAGATCATAACTCCTGTACCTCACCTTAGTTCTTCTGAATTCGTGCTTCTGCAATAGCTCTCGATCTCTAATATGGGTTGATCAACTATCAAAATTTAGATGAATATACGACTACGGCTCAAATAATATGGTGGTTGTTGGAATCAATGAATGGTTTTACGTCTTCAATGGAATAATTTCTATGGATAAATATGATGTAACGCACTTTTAATGTAACATATGATGTATATTTATAATAGGTAGTGTTGGAATGAAAAAGAACTCAAAATCAATATGAAAATCGAACGCCAGGCCGTGCCAAGCGAGCGACGGCTGAGTAGTCGTCAATATTTTCATTATAAGGTGATGTTGGAAAGATAACTCGTGCGACTCTTTGACATTCTTTAGACCTCTAATTACATTCCAATAATCATATGTGATCTTCTTGGACATCTTAGACTCTTTCAAGATCTATACTACCAATTTCAACTCTTTTGCTATAATTATGTCTCAATAACTCCTGTTTTGACTTTGATTACAACTTGATAAACCCTAAGTACAATTCAATTAGAACATGATTTTGATTAAGGAAATTATCAATTACAAATTAAGAAATGCCAATTATAATTTGGACTTAACTCTTAAGCACATTAACATTTTTCAAACATTTTTTTGCTTGTTTGTACTCAACGTACAGTGGTGTGAGCCCATATTTTGTGACCTTTTTGGCGAGGCATTCGGAGGAATGCCGTCACTCAATAGGTTGCCAACTTCAGATGCTAGATAGGAGAAAGAATAATCGAGTTCATCAGCTTTTTCAGAAGTAGTATATTTAACAAAGGAACACCCTACAAAAGTCAAATTTGTGTATCAAGATTTTATCTAGATATGCTTATCTTTGCAAGAAAATGGATGCAGTTATGCTAAAGCTCAAAATACTACTATTTCTATCGATGCATCATGTGTTTGTAGATGCATATGATCGATGGATATAAACAAAATCGTTAAAACCACATATTCTCATAAAAATTTTGATGAACATTCACCACCCGGCAAATTAAAGAATCATCATTATCCATAACTGGAGATCAGTAGAGTTTGTTGTCATGATTAAAAGTTAATTCAAACAACAAGACACATCTATCCATGACCAAATAAAGAAGCAGTCAGTATATGAATTCCAGGAAGAACATAATGAAACATGAATAAAAAGGACTCGTCGAGTCACAATAAAAAAATAATTAGGAAAATACCTGAATTTGTTTCTTGATCTTTGGACATGACCACCTGAATCCGTTTCTTGACTTGATCTATTTTGGTTAACCTTTAGAAAATCTTCAAGGACCCATTCATCACCTACTAAAACCCACTTCTTCTTACAACCATGATCATCATGTTGTTGATTTCGCTTCTTATTATTTAGATAGTCATTTATGTACAAGTTTATCACATCCCTTACGTTGCTGTGATTTTCAGGCAACACTTCGTTTTGCCCGTCAGGGCCTAATATCACAGCGCAAGCTTTGATATCGCGCAAAACAGATAATTCCATTATCTTCTTCTTTTACATTCTTTTCTTGTCAAGAATGCCTTCTTCTTGGCCCTCAATGCATCTTCTTTGAAATTTTTTGTTTCAGGCCTGGAATGATCATCTGATCCACCACCATCATCCGCCATGATTGTGATATTTTTGTATGTATATTCCAGGATTCAGACTGAAATTGTGAAATATTATAGTGAAAAGAGAATGGGATGGAAATCAAGATTGAGATGAGTAATGTAATTGAAACAGAGAGAAATCAAGATTGAGAGAAGAGTAATGTAATCAAAACAGAGATAGATCAAGATGTGAGTATTGTGGTCCTCCTAACACTTGTGAGTAGGTGCTATTTGTGTCATTTGGTATGTGACTTAGTATTTGGGCTATTAGTTACGTAGGTGTCACTCACCTATTGGTGGCTTTGATTTCGCCTGTATTGTATTAGTTTGATTTTAATTGTGACCGTTGGATTGAGATCAATGACTGAGATTTAATCTTGGCTTAGATATTTTTCTTGGCCTGACTATCTCTATATTCACGTGGGCTTCCTTCTTTGAGACT